>JASAMV010005093.1:0-53983 GCA_030248065.1 Rhynchonema sp. JSB1_4
TCAATAATTTGCCGTTTTTCGAACTGCTCGAAACATTTGGCGCTCCGTTGTTGCATCGATCCGCCAACGGCACGGTTACTGGCCTGAATTTCACCAATGTGCTGACGGAGGAGGAATTGGCTCAGGTGTGTGTGTGTGTGTGTGATCGGTTTTCTCTTTACTTTCGCTTTTTTTCTCATTTTGGGCGGTGCCACTGTTGCTCAGCGGTTGATTCGTGCTTCGGCCTTGTGTTGGATAAGGTTTACTGCGTCTCTGACCTGACCAGCGTGAAAACTGTTTTGAAATGCAACAACGTGTGACGTGATCGTGATAAGGAAGGAATACTACAAAACTGGACCGAATCATCAGACTGGACAGGACAGTGTTGCACTTTCTTCATTTCTTTAATCGTTCTGTTTTGCGTAATGTTTCAGTTTTTTTGCAGCTGCACGCGGCGACATCCACCCAGCCACCAACGGAAGCCACGCCAGCGGCACCCACGGAGCCACCAATCGATGTGGTTGAGTGCAAGTTGGACGAAACGGCACTGGCTGAACTTGGATTTGCCCCCGAAGATGGTTCGTTTTGACTATGGTTTTCTCTTTATTTGTATTCAAATGAAAAAATAAGAGGGAATGCAGTCTGATGTGTTTTACATTGATCACCTGACTTCTTGTGCTTATGTTATTGTCACACCTCAATTAGCTCTTGCCCCCTTTCGACCAGCTTAAAAGTGGTTTCCAGCTGGTATGTTGCTACACCACAGCTGCGATGGTTCATAAGTTGCATCAGTGAAAATCGAGATGTTATTTTTATCAGTGACCAAAGCAAGTTCGATCGGATCACCAACTGTGCCACCAATCTCAGCTCGTGAAAAAATAGATGACCGAAACTGAAAATAAGAGAAATTTTGTTTGTTCGCAGAATCCGAGTCGAATGTGGTGGACGAGATTCTGTATTCGGTGAAGCGCGGTGTTGATGGCGAACCGATCATCGAACCACTCGAACAGCCGGAGGACGCCTACGCCCTGGCCAATCATTTCATTGAGGCGTTTGGCGTCGAACAGACAACTGCGCCTGATGATATCAATCAGGTCTCTGAGCCTTTGGGTGATAGTTTTTTTTGGCTGATTGGTTGCGCAGAAGGGTTGCTATTTGGAGTGATTTCTTCGAATCCTTGCGCGTGCTGCATAAACGGTCATATTTTGTTTGTCTTCTCTTTTTACTGCATTCTGGGAGGGAGATGCTGGTTCATACGTACATTAGTTTGCACCTTAGGTGATCAGAAAAAGCTCACAGAGAAAAGCAAACAACTGAAAAGCCATTCTAGTCCAATAGCTTATGATACAGTACATTTTTTCATTATCGCAAACTGCTGCCTGGTCTACAGACGTTTGCATTGACATGGCAGTGGTGGTACGAAACTAGAAATAAAAATAATGTTTTCAAAAAGCTTAAAAATTATAAATGACAACTTTGCAAATATTCTTAATCTTAGGTGCTTCGAGCGGCCGTGCCTGGTGTGCCGGATGTCGGTGGTGGTCTTGGTCTGTTCGGCACCCCCTTTTCGCTGTTCACCACGCCGTTTTCGCTCTTCAATTTGCCGCTCGGTTTTGTCGACGATCCGCTGGCGTTCGTCAATCTACCGTTCAGGTTACACATACACTGTATTTTTTGGTCGGGTGTGTTTTCGGGTGTTTTATTGGAGACTTGTTTGGAAAGTTCAGCTTTGGAGGATTTGAGAAAGCATTCTTTGGTGACTCGGTTGTGTTGTTTGTTACAACGCTCAACCGGTAGTTGGTAGCAAACATCTACCTGTATCGCTCCGGACCTTAGTTAGGATTTTGACTCGCGGCTCATGTACTCATGTACTCTCACATCACGTACTTCGAGTTGTTTAGCAGTGGTCTGGGTCTGGGAGCACCCTTAAGGCCGCTCTCTGACAAAAGCAAAAAGCAAAAAGTTTACTTTTTGCTTTTGTCTGAGGCCTTACGCTGGTCAAATGATACGTGAGAATTGTTGTATATGCAGAATAGAAAATCTGGCCGAACTCCCAAGTCCGAGACTGACCCAGGCAGACTGAGGCTAAAACATTTGCTGCTGGTGATTACTCATGATGACAGACATTGTGTAACGTGTCAATTTCCGCTTACAGCCATTTCAACCTGCCGCTGTCCCATATTTCGACGCCGTTTTCGGGTTTCGCCATCCCGACGCACGACATTGTCGAGCCCGAGATCTACCAGTCCGTCCACAACAGCACCGTTGAGTTGGCCGACATTCCGCCCAGTTTGTTGGAGATTCTGAAGCCGAATGATCCGTTGAAGGTACGAGGGTGATTGTTGCGTGGGAGTGGGGAAAAAACTAATTTGGGTACGGAGTGAGCGGTTGGTCATGCGTTTGATCATCGTACCCATTGGGCACGAAAACGCCGAATCTGTCCGAGGTCTACCTGTGTATGTCACGGAGCGCACCAATGTCGGCAAAGTCCATTTCGAAATGATCCTCTGGCTTATTTGCCCAAAATCTACTGGCTCATTTCAAACTCTTACTGGCTCAGGGAGCCAGTAAAAATGGCAAAAAACCCTGCACCCATAACCTCACCATGGTGTCCCCGTCCGTTGAAGCGCAGTACAAAATGAAAACCTTCTTTTTTCTATCTTGTGCTAAGTCTGTCTGTACGCTGGATGAAAACGATGGATTTGTGTCAGATTGGATCTTTCCGGGTTGTGATATTGAAATCGGATTTTTGACCCCATCGATTATCAAGTGACAAATAACTGCCGTTTACTTCAATAATGTGAATGTAGTCCATCCTCTTTTATATTACATCCATCTGGACCCAAATTTTCGTTCATCGAATGCAATATTCGCCATTTAGAGCTAAGCAGCAGATTGAGGGCGAATTTTGGGTTGCTATTACGATCACAGAAGTTCGCCATGGAAAGAGTTCAATATTTATTATCTGCAGAGCTACCTCAACCTGCCGTTGAGCGAGATGGACCTGCCGCTTGCCGTCATGGACATGCCGTTCACGGTGTTCGATCTGCCGTTTGCGTTCATGAACCTGCCGTTTTCGCATTTCAACAATCCATTCACGCATCTGCATTTGCCGTTCGAAATCAGCAGCTTGCCGTTCGCTGAGCTCGGTCTGCCGTTCGCTGGCCTGTTGGGACTTTGATTGAATTAATTTTTTTGTGTGTTTTGCTTATATTTTGCGCCATTTTTCCTTTCTTTCTCTTGTTTTGTTTCACTGTCACTTGCGATGCACTGCGATCACTCTTTTGCCGATTGGCAGCAGTTTGCAATATTTGTTCAGGGAACCTTTCTTGTTCGACTCTGGATATTTTTGTGATTAGACGTGAGCCCTTTTGCTCGATTTGGCACTTTTGCACATTTTCGTTTTTTTTGTTTGACGACGGGTTGACGATTTCTTCAACACACGATTGTGAACACCAACGTGATGCTGTCTCATGTGATCTGAATTTGACTTTGAATTACGAATTGCATACAGGTCATCTTTTTATCTGAATGTCCTCTGTGAGAACCATTTGGAGCGGGTACCATGTCACAAGTATTGATAATGAAACTGTTTATAAATTGTTTTTTTACGATTTTTCAGTTGAACTGTCACAATGTCTTGAATATTCTCGTGTGTCCGCTGATAAAACACAATTGATCATCTAAATCGCATTGTGGCATTTGCCATTGAGAAGAAGGGTGTCCTGCTCCTTTGACCCTTTGCGTCTTGGATCACGCACTATTTTAGATTGAATTCTATTCCTGCGTAGTTGAATTGCCATAAACCAAAGCTAGTTTTTACATTCAGCGTTTGTTTGATTTATGTGGTAAGAAAAACGAACAACAATGGGATGAACCGTATAGCCGTGTGTTTGGTGTTGGGCACGTGCCTTGGTGCAGCGGCTGCAGGCAGAGATTTCAACAAACTTCCCCGCCCGGAATATCGATCCGTCAAGTTTGTTTTTGCGATCATTTACCTAATATTTATCATCTAATGCTTCATTGTGTTTCCTATTTATGAAAAAAAACAGAAAATAATCATTCATGCGAATGTGGGCGACGCACCTGCCTGTGTTTCTTGCAAGCGCCGCGGTATGCTTGCTGTCGTCAACTCTTCATCTGTCACTATCCGGCTATCAGGCCTATATTCATTTCATCACGATCATGTAGTGTTGTTTTCATATTTCCATGCCAATGTCGCCGCGCTGTACATATCTATTTGGCACGCATCCCACGCGTATTGCACGGCAGATGCGTTTGCACAAATCACAGGGGCAGTTGCGTCGACAAGAACGGCATAAGCCGATATGATTGCAGCTGCACTCGGAGTGACTGTGCGCGGTACGGCAGCTGCCTGCTGTGCGACTTTCCCGACGATTGTGTGTATGGCGATGCCGTCTCGGTGACTTGTGTGCTAAATTCGTCCTGCGCGTCAGGGGTAAGGCAGTGATATTGTTGGTCCTGTGGTCGCAATGAGTGGAATTTTCGAAACGGTGTAAAGGTCAGTTGGGTGTAAAGTTCGGTCGAAAGCTCGGTCGGCGTAGCTCGGTGTAAACGTGAAACATAACACCGAGGTCTATCCAGGGTTGGGCAAAAAACGTTTTTTTCCAAAAAATCGTTTTTTTTAAAAAAAAACGGTTTTTAAAAAAAAACGTTTTTTTTAAAAACGCCCAGATGACCAAAATATGCCTCCAAAAAATTGGAAAACGCTCATGTTGGGAAGAAAACGTGGTTAAATGAAGTAATTCTGTGTGTTCTGAGGCAAAATAAACCGGTTTCAACCCTTTTCTAGCGAGTTGTTAAGATCCCATATTAGACCCGCATCATGGGACCAACTTTGGCCGGGGTCATCATTGAAAGTCAAACTCCGTATATCGACGTATCTCGACAAAGTAAAAATTGTTCGAAAATTTTTTGAAAAAAAATGGGACAAAAAATTGATTTTCCTTGATGATCAGGGTACTTTCCCTGAAAAATCAGGGAAAATCAAGGAAATTCAGGATTTAAAAAAAACGAAAAACGACCCAGGCGTTTTTTTTTAAAAAAACGTCGTTTTTTTTTAAGAAAAAACGCCGTCGTTTTTTTTTGCCCAACCCTGGGTCTATCACATTGTGCTGTCGACCGAGCTTTCCACCGACCTTTACACCGTTTCGAAAATATCACCCAATAATAGATAGCTGGAAGGATTCAGCTCGGTAGACATGAATATCTGGCCGGTTATGTCGATTTGGGACGGGGGTCCACAGAATTCAAAATTAGGGGTATAAAAATAGGTAAACATTAGGTTAAAATAGACCCTGAAAAATTTTCTGCGTGCTAGACATGGGAGAATTTGACCATGTTGGACCATAAAGTGGTCATTTTGGCACTAAAATCAACACTTTTTGGTTGATGTCCGGACATGGTAGTCATAGATTTTTTTCGGTTGACATCAGACATGCATAGGTAACTGAAGCTGACCCAGGTTTGCCCCCCCATTCTCCTCAACCACATCACTGGGTAAGAGGGATGTGGTGGGTCACACTATGAGGAGATGTACAAATGTCGGCCAGCATAAAGTTTGTTTTCGCGGAGCTTAGTTCACAAATTTTGTGTCTATATCTAAACAGTAGTATATGTAGTGTATGTGCTGTGTAGTGTCGCAAGTGACCATCAAAACATGTGCCCTCGATACAAAAAGCTCTCGAATATGGAATCAGCGACTGATCAGCAAACATTTATCGGCCAAATTGTCCATCACACCTATGTATGTACATAGCATCTGGCTACTGGAATGCCACGACCCGAAACAATAATAACACCTGAAAAAAGTAAAAAGAATCCCGATCTCAGGCACACACGCGCACCACCAATCATACGTTGTGTCGTTTCTGCTGGCAAACGCATCCATGGGAGCATGTGTGTGACCACGGCGAGCATCATAATTGTTCGGTGACCATTGACGGCCCGCACAATCCCATTGTGTCTCGTTGTCGTGTACATGAACATGTACTATGTGCCGGCGCTAGGACGTTCTACAAACGGGTACCTTGCAATTGGACGTCCGGCCACAAATGGTCGACTGCGTTCATTCTCAGGTGCGCTTGCCACTTTCGGTTGAAATTTGTTTCAAAGAACAACCAAGATTATAAGAAGGGTGCACTGCGTTGTTGAAAGTTGCAAGTTTGATTTTTTTAGGTACTGCATTCACAGCGACGTGTGGTTCCGGTTTACATTTTCTGATTGCATGAGAA
This sequence comes from Rhynchonema sp. JSB1_4, assembly GCA_030248065.1. Lineage (NCBI taxonomy): Eukaryota > Metazoa > Nematoda > Chromadorea > Monhysterida > Xyalidae > Rhynchonema > Rhynchonema sp. JSB1_4. The sequence goes on from JASAMV010005093.1 coordinate 6,234, forward strand.
AGCCATGCATGTTTATCGACGTTTCTCTGCAACAACACCCGTGCACAAACTGAGCTTTTGGTGTTTCGTACTGTTTTGTACTTCTCGGCGTCGTACATCGTCAGTGCGAATACGCTGGACCCACAAGAAGAGGTGGAAGCTGAAATATCACAAGTCCTCCGACAATGCCCACGTCACCGTTTCAGCGCTGTAGTAGCCGAAAAACAACGAATATTTTGACTTTCAGCCTCACATTGGGCGGATTCGGCGCCGACCGTTTCTACCTCGGCCTTTGGAAATCAGGCATCGGCAAGCTGTTCAGTTTCGGTGGCCTGGGTGTGTGGACTCTGATTGATGTTGTGCTCATTGGCGCAGGATATGTGGGGCCTGCTGATGGATCAGTGTATATTTATTGATTGATTGTGTCTTGGTGTGAAATAACAACACTTTTACTTTGATTGTTGTAGTGCTAACTTCCTTCAATTGGCTAGTGATGTTACTCTAGTTTGATGTTTTGTTGATTGAGAGTCTTGCATTTTTGTCTAAGTTTATCATGTCTTATCTCATTTGATGTGTTATCGTATCGCCGTTGTGTTCCATTGTATCGGTGAAAGATTTGAAAATGACAGAATTGTCAAATCACCTTCAGAATGTTGTTGCATTTGGCAGCGAAACATTAATATACGTCAATCCAGTGTCTTTTTTCTGCCTCTTTGACTGACCAAGGAGATACTTTACTGCACTGGCTATGTTAATTTTCCTATTCAAATATGTTTATTGACCTGCTTTCATGCAAACATCGAGTATAGCTCTGAAGCAAGATGTCTGGAGTGACACGGCTGATACTCAACTCAAAAATTTATTCGATCACACTGTTCGTCTGTGCTTTGTGCGTCCCCTGAGTGGAAAAGCGGCGAGTTAGTTAGTTTGATGGTACTTGCGCTTTTGCTCCAGAACTTGGTTTTCTGCGGTCAAGCAGGCCCAGTTTGGACTTTAGATTGCAAAACCAAAGGGTGCTCCATCAGTTCCAACATGCTCTGCTCTTGGTTGCAGTCTTTAATTGCTCCGGCGGCACGACAAAAATCGGCCAAAAAAATGTTCGACTGCATTGCTGCTGACACAAAACCACCGCTTGACTGCCCGGTCTCAGACCAGGAGCTGAAGTTCGACATTTCCGACATTGCTGCTGTGGAACAGCATGATTACGACTTTGAAACATCGGAGTTGAAACCGGACATTTCTTCTCTCATGATGCCCGAATTGATGGATTGTGAAGGTGAATTTTCGTTTTTTTGCAAATCTTTTGTTGTGGTGGAAAAACGTGTCGCACGCAGAAAGACCAGTGGTCCGCTTGTTTTTGCATGTGGCGTTGTGAAACATCAGACAGGACGAGCAACATTCATTGTGACACGCAACTGCCTTTGTGTTTATCGTTTCAGTATCCGAAGGGGCAGGCGGCATGCTTGTGAGTGCACCAGGGAATCACCAGATAGACTGTGTTGATGCTGCTGGAGAGACTATGATGAGAATGATGCCAGGTTGGACCGACGGACATGTTTGTTTGCGATCATTCTGGGACTGACTAGTGATATAGTTGGGCTCTCCAGTCAACTATAGCCAGGGTTGGAAAAAAAATTTTTTTAAACAAGCTTTTTTTAAAAAAAGTCTCAGATTCGGGGAAATTTTACCAAATTTGCCTAAAAAACGCGCAAAATCGCGAAAAAATGCAACTTTAATTGACAAGTCACTTTTGTGACTTGGTTTGCATCACTTATGAAGGGTGTTTACGTCATTTCGATGCGATCCAACAGTCTGTGCTTGTTATGGACCTATGATTGCTGCTCTGTGGTATCAGACACAACGGTTTGTGGTCGAATAAGCAAGATTCACTCATAAACCATACAGAATTGAGAATATAAGCTGCAGAAATGTTTGTCGGGTCGCTGAATCAGTCGTATATGACCGACCCGATGGGGTATGACATCAAAGTACCATGTAAGTACATGCATACTGTGTCTCATGTATCACGGGGAGGTATAATAACATCATTTGGGGCATCTTAGATACCAAATACATGCCCCAAAAGTAATTTTGTGAAGAAAATTTTCCGACCCTTGAGAAAAAATGACAAAAAATAACCCCCAAAAAGGCCATTTTTGGACGTTTTAGAACATTTTGTTCCCCGAAAAATTAAAAAAAAAAATTTTTTTTTTAAAAAAATTTTTCAAAAACCTTTTTTTGTTAAAAAAAAAATTTTTTTTTAAATTTTTTTTTGCCCAACCCTGACTATAGCAACGGAGGTGGCAGGGCAGTGAAACATTCATACGTGGCTGCTGATTTGGGAAATGTTGCACGTTGTGGAATACAACGTCGTGCATGAGGATTTTCTCTTTCTCTTCGTTTTGCAACCACACCACCTCCGAAATCGGGCTCGTGTTGCCGTAGTTTGCCTTTAGGTATTGGTCGCACAATGATCATATGAGAATTCATCAAATCAATCCTGATTTTCATGTTCAGCCACTCTTAGCCACTGGGCTACTTGTGGTGCTCACAAAACATTTTCACCTGAAAATAACCTGGCAGGGCACCTACGTTGCTGCGCGTCTGAAACATTTTACTGCATGGTTTGTGTGTGATCGCGCAACGCAACGTCACTGCCCCGTCACTTTCCTACTTCACGATTCAGAAAAAAATTTGGCCAATTATAAAGTCATTGTGCGACCAATATCTGGCCGAGGTGGCGGTTTCACCACTTGAGATTTCCGAATCGCCACTTGAATTTCGGGCCAGGTGGCCGTTCAACCTGGTCACATTATGCAAGTGACGATAACGGCGGCCGTTCTCGTCACTTGCATAATGTGATCAGGTTGAGAACCGTGTTAATTTATCCAATTAATGAAGTGCTTTTCACATAGTTTTCATCATTTTCCAGTTCAAACGGTCGTAAAATCGAAGATTGATGATTTTTGCTTGATAGTAATGAACTCGGTTCCAAGATCAACACTTCAATTTTGAGATCGCCACTTGGCATTTGAGTCAGGTGGCGATTTTCGCCGCTGGCCACTTTTGAAAATAATAAACCCCGACCCAAAAGCACCCGCCCTTTTCTCAGAACTGACTGCTGATGGTGATGCCCAGCGACGATCGTCCGCGATCAACGCGACACCCATCAAGTCGGCACGCAAAATTGTTGCTCAAAAACGGACTGCAAACGGACAGTCACAATCTGACTCCGGTTCGACATTTTTATCTGTTTCGGTCATTATGCTCTTGCTCTGGAACCTAAACCGACGCTCCGGTTGGCCGACATGCAGCCAAGTTCGGCTTCTTCATTGAATGGGGACCAGTTAAAATGACCGAGATGACCTGTTGAAGTGGTCAATCTGTAGAAGACCCGTCATTGCATGGCACTGTGAAACGTCAACCTGACAGATACACGCCAGTGCACCGTGATTGTGTTGTGCGCACCGGCGAAAACAGAACTTAACAGAAACAGGTGAACCAAAGTTTGGTGGATGTTTCAGCCGCCGGCAGCCACAAATGTGCCAACAAGGAAGGATGCGAAAAAATGAAGCGAAACATTGTCATCGAGCAAGCGCGGGCGTTATTTGATTGCATGGACAAAGAGGATCAACAACGATACATCGCTTCGCAAATGAAAGTGCGTCGACCCAGCGATGTTAGTCTGGTCACCTACTATTCGCCTGGCGGGCTCGAGCTGTGCAAAAGGTGTTTCTTGCGTCTGTACGGCATCAAACGCAGTGTTGTCGAATCGATTTATCAGGTGAATTCGTCATATTTTATGCCAAAGTTGTTGGATGGCATTTCCAGGGTCTCAGCAATAACAGGTTGGAAGTCTCGTGGGCAATAATAATGTTGTGCAGTTTATTTGCTTATTGAACAACTCAATCGGTTGCTCTAGCAGCAAAAATTTCGGGCGAGCTTTTTTTTGAATTTAGAACTTTGAACTCAGAGTAATCTTTTGAGAATAAAACACTTACTGCCGGTCTGAACAACTTGGGCAGTTTGAAAAGCGTTGTGAACTATTTATTGCGCCCACGTTTTCAGGTTTTGCCCGAAAATGGCCACAAATATCAGCCGTTTGACGGCCGCGGTCGACACCGAAAGAATCGCAAACGAATCACACAACATCAATACGACCAAGTGGCGGCCTACATTCGTGATCGCACCGATGTTTCACCCAACTGTGTGTCAGTGCCGCCGCACAGGATGTGTCGAAAAGACGGACCCTCGATGAATCTGATCTACAAATGCAGTCAGTTGGATTTGAAATCGCGCATTGGCTCACGACAGAAGTTCAAGCCGTTCTGTCACAGTCTGGTGGCCACCACGTTGCCCGACTCGAATGAATGCGGTCTTTGTGCGAAGGTTGGTGTACTGAAATCGTACGTGCTTTATGGGCACACGTACATATACAGTGTCTGCCCTTTGTGTTGTTACGCTTGTCGGGGCGACGCTACACTTTCGCTCACCACATGCGAATGCGATATATTTATGTGTGTCATGGCAATTTTGAGGTCAACGCCTGATTGGGGACCTCATTGAATTATAGCGGGTTGCAATGACGAAGGTGCGCACCGACGCTGTTAGGTGGGAATGAAACGCACTTTGCCGGTTTCAACTCAATCATTGTGGACGGTGTCAAACTTGGTGGTCGCTGATCAGGCCCGGTCCGGTGTGGTGTTGGTCAGTTTTTGTGTTGACGTGTTTTGGACTGATTTAAACCAGCGGAAAAAAACGAGCTGCTGATTAACAGTAGTAACAATAAGCAGTAAATCTCGAATGTAGTCAACATAAAAAGTCACGTGACCACGGCAAGACCGTGGGTGCACCAAGACCGGGCCGATTTGACGATACAAGCACGAATAGACGTGACAAAAGATCCTACGTTTATTCGTGTGAAATAAAACTGACCTGACCTGATCGTCTGGTTTGATGGCAATATTGTATTCAGGAATCCTTATCCGTCCAACCAACTGATGTTGTGCTCGAGCAGCCTGTCAGACTGCAGTGCGGTAACGGATTGAGTGTGCGGAAGAGCAAATCAGGCAAAGATCGTATTATAATCGCAACCAGGCCATTCCAACCGAACGATTGTGTATCTGAGTACTGCGGTGAACTGTTGACTGCAGACGAGGCCATCAAACGAAGGGACAAGTACGCACAATCCAAAATACTAGCACACAGCTACCTGTTTTGGTTCCAATGTCGCGGAATGAGATGAAATTGGTTTGTGTACGCAGTAATTTTTTTATTTTGCTGCCCAATGCGTTTTACAGACGCGGCGGGGAGGCTTCAGTTTGAAGTCCAGGCAGGCAACAGCTTCAACACACAGTCAACAAGCCACGCAAGTCATGACATGCACAGCTTGTGTGACTGAAACATTATGAAACATTCGGCATACACATGAGCTGGCCGTTGGCCGGTTCACTGTGTGTTGAGCTTGTTTCCTGCCTCGACTTCGAACTGAAACTTCCCAGCGTTTGTGTGAACGCGAGACAGCGATGTTGGAAACTGATGGTAGTTTTTTTTAATGGATGCCGTATGTGTTGTCTCTAAGCACATACATTAATGGGTAGAGTTATAATCGATTTGTTTTAATTTCTCGTTCTTTCCAGCATTGATGGCACTGCGTTGTTGTGGTGGAAAACCTGCCTTAAAATGGGCTTTGATTTTGTTACTTTGGTTCTTGAATGAATTGAAAATAAAGCAGCAACGTATGGAAACTTGTTTTGTTTCTGAGTCAAAGCTGTTTTGAACCAGACAGCACCCTCGTACATCTGTAGCCATAAAATATAGTTTCTGAAATACGCGCATGAAAACTATAATCTGTTCCTTTCTACGCCCATCCAGTAAGACAGTCTGATGTGTGTGTGATCGAAGACTTTTGTTTCGTCCACATTAGATTCGCATGACTGACACCAGCATTGTTCAATTAAAACAAAACAAGGTAATTTCTCATTGGTTTTTCGCACCAGGATCATTTTCATATACCAAGATCCCATAATTTCAGGTGAAATTAATACAAACGGACTCTCGAATCATCATGTGCCTTCCATTGAGCAATCTAGCCTGTTGCCTTATCTGTCGTTAAAAATACTCTTCGTATCGAACCGACGTGGCGTTATGTTCCAAAAACATTGTTGGATCGGTTGTTTGACCATCGGACTGATGTTTCAATCAAAATAATAAAAGCGTAACTGCTGACGCTGGAATCGCTCTGCCTTCGGATCAAATTCGTCGGCATCACTGGCCCGAACCTGTCGATTGCGATGGATTTTGGGATGTTCCGCTGAAATTATCTCTCTGCGTTTCTGTTGACCAGGCTGGCAGTCAGCTAAGAAAGCCTGCCGCAATCGAGCAACAAAAAACACCAACAGCACTGGTTTTTCTTGTCGCCAGGCGCGCGATTGGATTTGGTCTTGTCCGGGACACCGTATGGATGGGCGTTGGAGACTCTCACCCCCCGTCACTGCAACCAGCTTGGGCAATTCGAGGCAAAAAATTGCCGGTGTAGTTTGTTCGTTGTTGTTGTCAGAAACTAACGTAGTATACTTTCTGTTGTGAGCGAACAGGATCAACATCGTCATGCTAACCGGAACGAACTTTGACAAGAACCGAAGGTTATGCAAGACCCAGCTGTCAGCTAAATTACATACTAAGGTAATTCGGCGGAATGTACTGTATGGAAATGCTACTATTTCCTTGCATTGTTTCAAAAGATGCCTGGCTAAGTTTAAAGGAGAGACTGGTGTTGTTTGTGCATATACTGTACTTTGTCCAGAAATAGATCGGGAGACCTAGTAAATATATGCAAGTTAGACATTTTTGTAACGGTTTGTGTCACAATGAAGAACGTCGAAAACGAACAATTTACACCTGCACAAAAGACTGTCAAAGTTGACCTTTCGTTCTGCTGCTGCGCCGAGCACCGAGCTCTCTCTCTGAAATTGCTCCAAAAATAATGTTCACCGTAGTATTCAATACTATACATGAAAAACACCACCATTTGGGCCAATCAATCAATGAGATCTGATGATGTAAATGTTTCAGTTTCCGCTGGCCACGTATTGTTGGGTGGCTGTGAAGCGCAGGTGCCGGGCACCGGTGAACCTCTAGGAATATGGGAAGTATATGTATGTGTGAATGACGATCAGACTGACTGTTATCAAGGTGAGCCTTGTTTGAGCCTCGATGCCATTTGCTGCCTACGATCAAAGTTTTAGTTAGATGACCTGTTACTGTATGTGCAGACGCTTACTGCTGGGCTTAATTCAATCATTTTTTCTATTTCACAGTGCTTTTGGGCTTGGATCCTCGAGTACTGAAAAAAAACTGCTGACGTATGTAACTGACTGGCATGAACATACACAGGACATCCAAAACTGCAATGCACGACAAAAAACGGCTCACTTATTACAGTACCGGGTAAAAGTTGCAGGCTAAAAGTTGAAGTAGCGTGCGCGCGCGTGCGAAAGCAACTTCCACGAGTGCAAAATATGGGCAAAAAGTCGAAGTAACTTCGCGCGTGCGCTGCCCAGGGTTGTTTCAAAAAAAAGTGGTCAATTAAAAAAAAATTTAAAAAAAAATTTTTTTTTTGAAACTCAGATTTTGCTTTTTTTAATAAAAAAAAGTTGCCCAAAATGGGCTAAAATGTCCAAAACTGGCCTTTTTCGAGGCAAAAAATTGGCACTTTTTTCTCTGGACGAGACAATTTTTCCAAAATCGCGCCTGCGGCGCTCTTTTTTGTCCCCAAATCCGTACAGGGATGCGCGGGGCTGGTCTTTTATAGTAATGTGGCACCGATAATGTACTACTACATGCTATTGGTCGCACAATGACTTTATAAGAATTGGTCAACTTTTTTCCTGAATCGCAAAGCATGCTAGTGACTGGGCAATGACGTTGCGTTGCGTGATCGCACACAAAACACGTAGTAAAGAGAATGTTTCAGACCTGCGGCAACGTGGTTGATCTGCTAGATTATTTTCAGCTGAAAATGTTTTGTGAGAATCACAAATAGCACAGTAGTTAAGAGTGACTGAACGTGAAAATCAGGATTGATTTTGATGAATTCTTATATAGCCATTGTGCTACCAATACTACACATGTATATATGCAGGTCTGGTGCAAAACCGGGCCCGCAAAGTCGATCTGACGCGCAAGATTTGGGCTGTAATCGATATTTTGATGGTCGCATATCAGATATACGGCATTAGATGCATTAAAATACGTTGTACGGCATGCTACAATACATCAGAGTAACATCGTTAGTGAACATCAACCTCAGACTGGTCGGAGACCATGGAATCTGCACAATACTACTGGGTGTCACCACACAAGTTCGGTCTGAGGCGAAAATTTTTCAATTTTTGAAAAATATGTTGTATCGATTTCATTTATCCTGAAACGTCGTTTGCAACACTTTTTCTAATAAAAAAATTTTTCGTCAAAAAAAAATCAAAAAAAAAATTTTTTTTTTAAAAAAAAGCTCGTTAATAAAAAAAATTTTTTTTTCAACCCTGGCGCTGCCTATCTTTTGCACAAGGAAGTTGCGTGTGTGCATGCGATTTTAACCTTCAGTCTAAAATTGCACCCGGCACTGTACGTGTACCTTTGTATACAAAACTTGACTGTGTATGGCATTGATTCTTGTTTCGCATACCCCGCCATTGGTATCCTGCATCAAATTTATCCAGGGTTCCAATGGTGGGGTATGGGAGACAGGAACCCGTGATGCCATCAACAAAATGCGTGCCTGTAAGCAGTATTCAAACATTACTCAACGGCCGAGAGACAGTGATTGACATACATCAGAGTTTTTGTGTATAGCAACGGTAAATTAGCCGTCAGACATGCATTACTGGCACAATACCAAGTGCTGTTCAATATCACAACAAGGCCGAAATGGAGTAACAATGCAATGCAGTAACATGCGAATTGGCAATTCAAAATACACTCAATAATTTGCCGTTGTTTGGTTCCCACAGAATTAGAAGAATTGATGTTTTTTCTGATTTAGTTGAGACTGAAGTCGATGTTGGCCAATTTCGATGTGTGCGTCGCTCGAGAACATACGTATCCGAGACATGGACACACTGCTCTGGACAATTATGGCACTGGTCGCTTGTGCGATGGCGGGTATGTACATCATCATGGTCATTTTTGGGCTCCCACATTCAATTTATATTCACATATATTCACATTTTGTTTTTTCACAGATTTGAATTGGAGCTTTGAAAATAAAAAATACGATTTTCGCTCCCTGAATTCGTGTTGCAGGATTTATTGGTATTGGTCGCACAATGACTATATAAGAATTCATCAAAATCAATCCTGATTTTCACGTTCAGTCACTCTTAACCACTGTGCTATTTGTGATTCTCACGAAACATTTTCAGCTGAAAATAATCTAGCAGATCAACCACGTTGCCGCAGGTCTGAAACATTCTCTTTACTACGTGTTTTGTGTGCGATCACGCAACGCAACGTCATTGCCCCGTCACTAGCCTGCTTTGCGATTCAGGAAAAAAATTTGACCAATTCTTATAAAGTCATTGTGCGACCAATACCGAACTGAGATATCAGCCACGTGGCTGCTTTTATTTGAGATCAATTTGTGTCTGAGTGGAACTATAGTCTGTTGATTAAATATCGACATAGTGTTGTAGCCCCATGAAGGCAAATTTGGAGCGGGTTAGGTAAACACAAATGTTTCACCCTTGTCAACTCAGGCTGTTGGAGTTAAACATCAGTCGTTTTGGCTGGATGGCAGACCACGTGGTTTTATGTCATACAGATCCACTAGTGTTGAATGCCAGCAGCCTGTGCTGGCAAGGGTGAAACATTTGTGTTTACCTAACCCGCTCCAAATTTGCCTGCATGGGGTTACAACACTATGTCGATATTTAATCAACAGACTATACCCCCATAAACTCTGATGTGAATTACTCCATGCTATTCGATTCTATACTCCTACACGTGTAATATTCGTTTTTTTTATTTTTTATCTCTTCTTCCAGTAGGATTTTTGAGCAAAAATTATCCCAGATCTGCCCGCCGAGTGCGAGGCCTACAATTCGACGCATCAGAGTGTGTATCTGTACGGCGTGTGTTTCGTTGTTGTCGACACGCCACAGCCGTACGCCGCCGCGATTACCACATGTCAAGGATTGACGCTCGAATCCGGCATCGGCGGCAAGCTGGCGCATTCATTTGTTCAACGACCGACGACCGTTAATGCGGTTGCTCAATCAAGTTGGACAGGTGCGCATACTACATTCCGTGAGATAAGGCTTTTTGCACCGACGCTGAGCTTTTGAATTTTCTGGCTTTCAAGTATATTGCCATCATCATCAAACTGACCCGGATCGCACCAAACGATTTCCAAAACAACAGCAATTTCAACAGTTTTTGCCAAATAAAAAATTACCTCAAACCATCGATGGCTGTACTAATGGCTGAATGAACGCTGGTACGAATTCGATGGCCAAACAAACACCAAGACAACAGCTAATAACACCGGAAGAAAAAGAAGTGGACAAAGAAGGGTTACTGCACGTCTCAACCCAACCCTGCGCACCGATGATCAGGGTTGGATTAAAAAATTTTTTTCTTATCAAACTTTTTAAAAAAATACTTTTTAAAATTTTTTTTTAAAAATCACTTTTTTTATTCCGGACCCCCAAAAAATTGGTTTCTAGAAAAATGAAATTTCTGAAATCATGTTACTTAGGTGTGTTTTTTGAGGGACACTAAAGAGAATTTCTCCACTGACTTGCATGTTTATGTCGATCACCTGCGATCTGGCCCATTTGGTCAAAACTTTGAGAACCCGCCCGAAGGTAACTCTGTGAGGATAAGTAAAGCGGTGGTGGTGTGGTTGGGATGCAGTGTGTGTATGCGGATTGGTCGTTGGGGACTTATCCGTATCAGGGTCTATATTATTATGACTTATTAGGGTTTGCTCTTCTGGGTTCTTCACTAAACATAGATCCTGGTGTACACTACCCACCACGTGGTTATTTGCATGTTGGTCACTAGGGGAGTCAGATTGAAGAACAACCTGGCTACCGTCGTTCCCACCTAACTTCCTAGCGGCTAGCGGTTCACCACTTTTGGCATACGCTCCGGCCCGTTCCGCCGTCCCATCTTCAGAGCACATAGCTTCCGTATTACTCATGCAGCGTTGACGCGTGCGCTGGCCCGTCTCTCTCCCACCGAATGAGGTGGCGTCATAACCAGACGAATCATAAACTTTGGCTATGCGATGCGTTCTCCACGCCTGTTGTTTGCGCTGGAGTTTCTTAGTTGGTCTCGGAATACCTCCTACCTCGTTGGCTGGGACATGCCATTCATCCTCCGAACCGGTCCACTCCTCAGCGGAATCGATCGTCACATCACACATATAACCGGCATACCTTTCCATCTTAGCGGCGTCGTATTCCGTTCCCACTCGGAACTCCCTGAGTTCGCAAGGGGCGAACGGGGCGTATATACAATGGCTTGACTCGTGCAAGCAGGCCTGCACTTCCCTTCGGATACCTACTTCGGTCGAGTTCATATCGAATAAGAACTCACCGTGCATATAACTGAAGTATGCAGAGTACCCACAGACACTACCGGGCACATTGCAGGGCTCTAACTCTAAAACTAGCATATGGTCTGGACCTCCACTCAGATCAGGATTTGGGATCTGAGAACCTCCTTTCTTATGACCTTCCTTCCATGATTTGCTTAATTTGTTTATTGTTTTACTTTTAACCCAATAAACCTTAACTTTACCCCATTCCAGGCCGTTGACGCACCCATGCGTCGACCGACGAGGATCGTATTTCGCAATCATGACCGGGTCTATTTCATATGGCCTTCTGGTGTCGACACCATCGAGGTACGATGGATCGAAACCCGTAAGTCGACGTTTACTCCTCAATCTCACTGGCAGATCTAGTTGCCCAGGGGTGATGAAGACACCTGGCTTGTCCTGACTTAGCTGGACCCTATATCGGTACCTATAAGCCAGCGTATTCACACGAAGCGCTCGCTTCATAACCTCGGGGTGAGCACTAAGCTCATGTCCTTCCTTATAGAGTCTGGCACACGTCAGATCAGCCAGCGACACATTGTTCCTAGCCATCAAGCATAGTTCGACATCGTCATCCCCTGTAGGTACTAGTTCCTTCCGTGGGATACCTAGCAGAGGGTCAATCCCTTTCCTCCACACATAATCAGCCCTCTTCTTAGCTTTCCCTTTCACTTCAGGCCCGAAATCGGAATCCCTGATACCACGCACCATGACGTTGGTCAAGGACTCAAACCGAATCGACGAGTACGCCTTGGAAGAGGCCGTACTTCCCCATACTATTGACTTTGGCAACATATACTTCTTATCCAATGTGATCTTTTGTGAAACATCACTTGTACATATCTTATATCCTGTCGTACCATGATGCCTACTTGGGCTCGTCAGGCCTGCTGACGACGAATCATCAGAACTCAGCACCCTGAGCGGTGCTGTCACCTCTTTTCGTGCAGTATCCAGATTAGGGCTACTGACACGACTTTCTCTTCCATTCGTTATTATCTCCTCAGTTCCGCCCGATGGTGTTTCACCGTCCCTGGGGTTCGGAACTGGACTATTCTTATTGTTCCTATTCGCATCGTCCATGTTATTATCACAGACCGGGCGGGTATTCGACCACATCTCGGGCAGTGAAACATCACTCTTGTTATCATGAACATTCGTCTTTCTTTCAGCAGTATCATCCTCCTCTTTCATAAGTATCTTACTTATCGTGGGAGCTTCGGCTGAGGTAGGCAGCCTAGCTTCCTCACTGGCGCCTGCCGTTACCGCAACCTCAATCGTCGAATGCATAGATACCTCCTGTATGTCGCATGGACCATCCACAGACACAACCACGGGTGGTGCCGTATTCACACGGACAGGCTGGTGTCTCTGTTCCTTAGGCACCCCACCGAAGGGATCGCGTATCTCTGCCTCAATAGTGAACACCGGGCTTGCCGAGTGTTCCCCTGTCTCCTTAGCCAACTTCCCGTTGATGAATCCGACGCTAGTCGACCCGGATTCAAGATCCTGTCGAATAGCGACGGCTTCAGCCAACAATCCTACGGTCTCTCCCACGGACCCATAGTTGCACAAGGGGTGTGCCTTCATCTCATAAGGAACGCTTATAGCGGCCAGATATTGCATTAGTAGCTTCTCAAACCAAAAAAACTAGGGCGGGAAATTTACGGGAAATACCTGTTTTCCGCGGGAAATTTACGGGAAATTCCTATTTTCAGCGGGAAATTTAAGGGAAATTCCTGTTTTGTGCGGGAAATACCGTCATTTCCCGCGGGAAATTTCCCGTTTTCCCGCATTTCCTGCGGGAAATTTCCCGCGGGAAATAGGTCTTTTCCCGCAATCCACCGTCCTTCAAAATTCTGAAAGACATTTCCCGCGACATTTCCCGTCCTCCAAAATTCCAAACTTCCATTGCCCGTAAGAATTCCCGGACCCTTGGGGAAAACGGGACATTTCCCCAACTTTTCCCGTTCTTCAAAAAAATTTCCCGCGCGAGCCCTACTGTCGATAGCTTACATCGATAGCTCAATAACTGCACAGTATACGGTATGGGGTGTCCTATATTATACATGCAGCGATTGTTGAGATGTCTGGGAACTGTATGAGTCCATTACAACGCCATTTTAAACTGAAATATAAGCGCCGCAGGCGATTTTTTGACAATGATGAGCAATAAAACGCATGAAAACATACATTTTTACCTTAAAAAAGTGAAAAAATAACGAAAAAAGGGGAAAAGTAATAAAAATGTGGACTTACTTTTTAAAATTTTTAAAAAAAAAAGTGGCCAACTCTTTATTTTTTAAAAAAATTTTTTTACAAAAAAATTTTACTTTTTTTAATCCAACCCTGCCGATGATCGCCTAACCACAAACCCGTGGAAGGAGCGCACGTCCAGTTTTGGACACTAAATGTGATCGTCACCTTCTGGGAACGGAAGCAATGAAGCCGCTTAAAAGCTTAGTTTCGGTGATATGTGATATCCTTGAGATATGTGATATTATTTGAGCTTAGCTTTGAGCGGTTGTAATTGTTAGTGCAGGCCGTTCGGGTCTTTTGACCCCGCATATGGAATTTCTTCCGAAGTTGCCAGCAAAATAATAATAATAACTACACACCACTCCATTCACAGAGAAATGATGCACATGAAGGTCGATGACACACAATGGCCCAAATTATCGAAAGCGCAACCGCCACCCGGGGGGTGGTTGCGCGCACACAAAAGCGATGATGACAACTTTCAAGCTGGCTGACCTCAATTCGTCGCGTGCTCACGCGAGCAGCAGCGTTGTTCAACGCACGCATGCTTTGGGAACAGAAAGGAATTTACGCACCGAGGTGGAGAGCGTAAGATATATCAAATACCGCCGTGGCGATGGCGCTTTCGAGATTTTGGGCCAATCAATCGATGTGATCTGACGATATAAATGTTTCAGTTTCCGCTGGCCACCTATTATTGGGTGGCTGTGAAGCAGGTGCCGGGCAGCGGTGAACCTCTGGGAATATGAGAAGTATGCGTGAATGGCGATCAGACTGACTGTTATCAGGTGAGCTTTGTTTGAGCCTCGACGCCCTTTGCAGCTTAATGCCCAACTACTGTATACTTCGTTCTCTCGCGCAACGCGAACAAATTCCTTTGCGCTGATTGACTGACGCGCGCGTGAGAACCAGTCAGCGTGGAAATTTTTTTTCGTGTTGCGCGAGAGAACGAAGTATAGTTTGGCCTTTACGATGAATGTTTTAGTCAGATCACGTGTTACCTATGTGCAGACGCTCACTATAAGGCCGCTTTCTGACAAAAGCAAAAAGGAAAAAGCAAAAAGTTCACAGCACACCTTTTGCTTTTTGCGTTTGTCAGAGAGGAAAAGCAAAAAGTTGTGAAGCGCGCACAAGCAGCAAACATCAGCGTGTTCCAGGTTCCAGAGACCTGTGAAATTTTTGATTTTCGGGTATGTGCAGTCTGGTTTTGGGCATAAAAAGTCATGATGACTTTTTGCTTTTCTTCAAGTTTTTGCTTTTTGCTTTTGCTCTCTGACAAAAGCAAAAATTGCTTTTGCTCTCTGACAAAGGCAAAAAGCAAAAAGTGTGTAGTAAACTTTTTGCTTTTTTGCTTTTGTCAGAGAGCGGCCTAACGAAGCTTGAGTTTAAGCTTTCTGTTGGGCCTAACGAAGCCTGAACATAAGCTGTTGTGTCCCACGGGCAAAAAAAACAGTGTGGGTGTCAAAATAGCTGGTCTCGAATACCGACACAATATGCAATTCGAGTGGCTGAACTAAGGCCTAACTACTTTTATACTTCGTCCTCTCACGCAACACGAAACAGCTTTTGCTACGCTGATTGGTGTTCTCACGCGCTCGCCAGTCAATCAGCGCAAAAGAATTTGTTTCGTGTTGCGTGAGAGAAACAAGTATAGTTGGGCCTTAAAGTGTACTGCCTCTTAAAAAAATCTAAGCTTACGCTGAACAGGCGCCGTGGATCCACAAACCCGCAATTTAGTTGGCCGCTGTTTTGTCAACCGGCTGTTTTGACACCGGCTGTTATGTCCGTACCGAACGCATTTCCCATCCGACAACCTGCCAGTTTGCAGCTGCCGGCTGAAGCGCTGCCGTGGTGGCGCAATCCCGGCAATGGCGTGATCGAACCGAACAACTACAGCGGCCAACATCACGCCGGCCTCAACACGCCCGATCAACTGGTCGACTTGGGAGCCAGTGGCAATTTCAGGCCGCTCTGTGAATTTTGTGCGTTCGCGTGTTTTAGTGCGCCCACTTGTTTTTGTTTGGCATCTGTTCCCGTGTGTGATGCACGAAATGGGATTTGCTGAAAGAATTTGAGCTGAAATTTAGCGAAGTCAGTCATGCACGTCTATTGGCTGGTGGGATTAGGGCGATAGTGTACATTTTCAACCCAAATTGAACTGTAGCTCGTGCACTGGCGGCTCCCTTCCTGGAGCCAAAGCTGGCAAATATTGATGCCGGTCTTTCTCCCTTCTGAACACATGAGTTTCCGGACACCAGCTATAGACCTTTCCGCAACAATCCCGAATGCCACCACAAGTGCGATGGAAGAATGAAATTCTCGACAGGGCATGAGTGCGGTCCTATTGCAAGGGGCACGCCATTTTCCGAAATGTTAGCACATGCTTCAACGCCAGAACGTTGAACATCTTACAAGAAAAAAATACGCCGGATGCACCCGGATGCAGGAGTATAAGAAAGCTGCATCCGGGTGCCTCCGATGCATTACAAAACTATGGTATCTGATGCAGCCGGATGCCAATACCAAATAACAGGTTGTTAGAATGAATTTTCATGCAAATTAATGTTCTTTTCTCATTTTCTCCGGATGCACGACTAATCGGATGCAAAAAAAAGCAGCCGCACTCGTCGGATGCACCATGTATATTTTTCTTGTGTCTGCGTCGTAAAAGTCCCACGCTGTTTGCGAAATTAACGCCCGCGTATCCCAAAATTCAGCGACTCCTTACAATCGCGAAGTGCAGTACGACGTGGTTGCCGAAGGCTACCAAGCACCGTCCGTTGCCCAACTGGGTTACAATCCTGGGCCAAAACTAAAGATCATCTGCGCTCACGAATGTTTCAAACAACGGGGCTGTGTCAGTTTTACGCACAACCCATCCACAAGTGAGTATTGTGAAATTGGTTTCTTGCAATTAATTGGATTTTTATGGGCGACACTCGGGCTCGCAAGCCGATGTCGATGTGTAACGTGATTGGAAATGCAAGCCCTAACAAACAAACAGCGAATGGTTATTCTCTCACAATGTACATATACTCTCCACTCCAGTTCTTGCTTTCAGTATCATCCTTTATCTTTGGAAAGGTTTCCTTTATTAAATCCCAGCAGGTTTTGCGTCGTTAGTCAGATAACTGACCTGAGTAGGTCCACTTATACTACTGAATCCCGGACAGTGGCAGTCAAAATCCGCAGTCCGCCGCAGATGTGACCGGTGATTGCCTCTCTGTCTGCAGTCTACTGTTCACCACAACTGATTACACCACACAGCGAATTTAGCGGTTCCAAAACAGTCATCGGTCTTACTTACACGATTTGCGTTCGTGACGGTCCAAACGCTGAGTCCAACAATCTCCCTTAGGCTCGTGCTGACACTGTTGTTCATATTTCCAGATCGTGTACCTTCGTTTGACCCAGGCCAGCTGGATCAAATTCTGTACATCACGTGCATTGTGCGGCGTGTTTTTTGTGCTTTTCGACCTGTTTTCACAGATAGAGCTAGCGGTGCACCAGATCATCGTCAGTTGAGACGGTGTGACCCCGAAAAACACAAAAGGGTCATATTCGATCGTCATTGTGATTTCAGACGGTTGCGTGTTGCAATACATGATGTACACGCTGACGTACTGGCACGATCGCGCACAGCCACAGATAGCTGCCGGCTGGATATGGTACGAACAAATTTATTGATGTGATACACAACTAGTCAAATTTTAGTTTTATTGACTATACTTTTCGGTGAAATACCTGAAGTTCGAACTGTATGAAACTTGTGTAGTGAACTTTTTATTGTCATTTTGTCATTAAGTGCGGTAGTTGCGATAACATAATATTGTTTCGTTTCCAGTTGAAAGTCAAAGGCAAAACAATGAAAAATATGTTTTTGTAGACATGTTTAGCACATCAACGGGGTAAAACAATCGAGTAGTTTTAATCAACATTGGTTCCTTGCGGATCATAATATCGGAACTGCAGTTATGTGCGTATGGAACCTGCGCCTGCAGGCGCGGCAGGCTCCGCCGCCAATCAGCCAAAAAATGCAGCTGGTACTGTACATATCCTTTGCACTGGGAAGTTGCGTGCGCATGCGCGTGCATATGCGACTTCAACTTTCAGCCTAAAATCGCACTCGGTACTGTACATACATACCGTTCTAAAAAATCTGGCTGTGTACGGCACTGGTTCTTGCTTCCCATACACCGCCATTGTTATCCTGCATCAAATTTATCCAGGGTTCCATCCAATGCTGGGGTATAGGGAACAGGAACCAGTGATGCCATCAATAAAATGTGTGCATATCTGTAGGCATTCGAACAATACCCAATGGCTGATGAGAAACACTGACTGACAAAAGAGTTGTTGTGTATAGCAACGGTAAATTAGCTGTCAACTCAACTGGCACACCATACCCAGTGCGCCATCACAATAAGACCGAAATATGAAGCACATTATCCAATGCAGTAGTGACATGCGAATTGGCAATACAAATACACTCAATAATTTGCCATTGGGCTCCCACAGAATTTGAAGAATATTCACGTGATGTTTTGATTTTCCGATTTAGTTGAGATCGAAGTCGATTATGACCAATTTCGATGCGTACGTCGCTTGAATATATGTACGTATCAGACGCATGAACACACTGCTCTGGACAATTTTGGCACTGGTTGCTTGTGCGATGGCGGGTACGTCATTATGGTCATTTTTAAGCTTCCATATTAAAATTATATTCACATTTTGTCTTTTTTTTCACGTTTGAATTGGAAGTTTGAAAATAAAAAACACGATTTTTCGCTCCCTGAACTCGTGTTGCAGGAATTATGGGTGCCGAACTGAGTTGTCAGCAACGTGGTTGCCTTTTGAGATCAATTTGTGCGTCTGAGTCGAGCTACCCCTTTAAACTTTGATATGAATTACCCTATGCTATTCTATAGTACTACGCGCATTCTTTTTTTCGATCTCTTCTTCCAGTGGAATTTTTGAGCAAAAATCATTCCAGATCTGCAAGCCGAGTGCGAGGCCTACAATGCGACGCATCAGAGTGTGTATCTGTACGGCGTGTGTTTCGTTGTTGTCGACACGCCACAGCCGTACGCCGCCGCGATTACCACATGTCAAGGATTGACGCTCGAATCCGGCATCGGCGGCAAGCTGGCGCATTCATTTGTTCAACGACCGACGACCGTTAATGCGGTTGCTCAATCAAGTTGGACAGGTGCGCATACTACACTCCATCCACAGAGAAATGATGCACATGAAGGTCGATGACACACAATGGCCCAAATTCCCAGAAGCGCAACCGCCACCGGCGGGTGGTTGCACACTGCGCACCCAAACGCGATGATGACAACTTCCAGCCGGCTGACCTCAATTCTTCGCGTGCTCACGCGAACAGCTGCAGCGTTTCTTAACGCACGCATGTTTGGGAATAAAAGGGAATTTACGCACCGATGTGGAGAGCGAGACGCCCAGTGGCGGGGGCGCTTTCGAGAATTCGGGCCAATCAATCGATGTGATCTGACGATATAAATGTTTCAGCTTCCGCTGGCCACCTATTATTGGGTGGGTGTGAAGCAGGTGCCGGGCACCGGTGAACCTCTTGGAATATGGGAAGTATGCGTGAATGGCTATCAGACTGACTGTTTGTTATCAGGTGATGTTTGAGCCTCGACGCCCTTTGCTGCTTACGATGAAAGTTTTAGTTAGATGACGTGTTATTGTAGTGCAGACGCTTACTGTTAGGCCTAACGAAGCCTGAGCCTAAGCTTCTGTGTCGTACATGGACAAAACAGTGCGGGTGTCAAAACAGCGGGTCTCTAACACCGACACAATACAATTCGAGGCGGCTAAATTTAACGTGTGCGGCTTCTCAAAAAAATCTAAGTTTGCTCTGAACCGGCGCCGTGGATCAATTCACCAATTTAGTTGGCTGCTGTTTTGCCCACCGCTGTTTTGACACCAGTTGTTTTGACACCAACTGCCATAAATGTCCGTGCCAGACACGCTTCGCATCGACAACGTGCCAGTTTTTGTAGCTGCCGGCTGAAGCGCTGCCGTGGTGGCGCAATCCCGGCAACGGCGTCCTCGAGCCCAACAACTTGTCCGGCAGTCAACATCACGCCGGCCTCAACACGCCCGATCAACTGGTCGACTTGGGCGCCACTGGCAATTTCAGGCCGCTTTGCGAATTCTGTGCGTTCGCGCGTTTTTGTGCGCCCACTATTGTTTGTCATCTGGGTAATGCACGAAATGGGAGTTGCTGAAAGAATTTGAGCTGAAATTTGGCGACGTCAGCCATGCACGTATACATTGTCTGGTGGGATTGGAGTGATGTGTAGACTTTCATCCAAAATTTGACTGTCGCTCTTGCGCTGGCTCCCTTCTTGGAGCCGAAACTGGCAAATATTGATGCGGGTCTTTCTCCCTTCTGAACGCATGAGTTTCCGGACACCAGCTATAGACCTTTCCGCAACAATCCCGAATGCCACCACAGGTACGATGGAAGAATGAAATTCTCGACTGGGCATGAGTGCGGTCCTATTGCAAGGGGCACGCCATTTTCCGAAATGTTAGCACATGCTTCAACGCCAGAACGTTGAACATCTTACAAGAAAAAAATACGCCGGATGCACCCGGATGCAGGAGTATAAGAAAGCTGCATCCGGGTGCCTCCGATGCATTACAAAACTGGTATCTGATGCAGCCGGATGCCAATACAAAATAACAGGTTGTTAGAATAAATTTTCATGCAAATTAATGTTCTTTTCTCATTTTCTCCGGATGCACGACTAATCGGATGCAAAAAAAGCAGCCGAACTCGTCGGATGCACCCGGATGCACCATGTATATTTTTTCTTGTGTCTGCGTCGCAAAAGTCCCACGCTGTTTGCGAAATTAACGCCCGCGTATCCCAAAATTCAGCGACTCCTTACAATCGCGAAGTGCAGTACGACGTGGTTGCCGAAGGCTACCAAGCACCGTCCGTTGCCCAACTGGGTTACAATCCTGGGCCAAAACTAAAGATCATCTGCGCTCACGAATGTTTCAAACAACGGGGCTGTGTCAGTTTTACGCACAACCCATCCACAAGTGAGTATTGTGAAATTGGTTTCTTGCAATTAATTGGATTTTTATGGGCGACACTCGGGCTCGCAAGCCGATGTCGATGTGTAACGTGATTGGAAATGCAAGCCCTAACAAACAAACAGCGAATGGTTATTCTCTCACAATGTACATATACTCTCCACTCCAGTTCTTGCTTTCAGTATCATCCTTTATCTTTGGAAAGGTTTCCTTTATTAAATCCCAGCAGGTTTTGCGTCGTTAGTCAGATAACTGACCTGAGTAGGTCCACTTATACTACTGAATCCCGGACAGTGGCAGTCAAAATCCGCAGTCCGCCGCAGATGTGACCGGTGATTGCCTCTCTGTCTGCAGTCTACTGTTCACCACAACTGATTACACCACACAGCGAATTTAGCGGTTCCAAAACAGTCATCGGTCTTACTTACACGATTTGCGTTCGTGACGGTCCAAACGCTGAGTCCAACAATCTCCCTTAGGCTCGTGCTGACACTGTTGTTCATATTTCCAGATCGTGTACCTTCGTTTGACCCAGGCCAGCTGGATCAAATTCTGTACATCACGTGCATTGTGCGGCGTGTTTTTTGTGCTTTTCGACCTGTTTTCACAGATAGAGCTAGCGGTGCACCAGATCATCGTCAGTTGCGACTGTAACGCATGACGATGTGACCCCGAAAAACACAAAAGGGTCATATTCGATCGTCATTGTGATTTCAGACGGTTGCGTGTTGCAATACATGATGTACACGCTGACGTACTGGCACGATCGCGCACAGCCACAGATAGCTGCCGGCTGGATATGGTACGAACAAATTTATTGATGTGATACACAACTAGTCAAATTTTAGTTTTATTGACTATACTTTTCTGTGAAATACCTGAAGTTCGAACTGTATGAAACTTGTGTAGTGTACTTTTTATTGTCATTTTGTCATTAAGTGCGGTAGTTGCGATAACATAATATTGTTTCGTTTCCAGTTGAAAGTCGAAGGCAAAACAATGAAAAATATGTTTTTGTAGACATGTTTAGCACATCAACGGGGTAAAACAATCGAGTAGTTTTAATCAACATTGGTTCCTTGCGGATCATAATATCGGAACTGCAGTTATGTACGTATGGAATCTGCGCCTGCAGGCGCGGCAGGCTCCGCCGCCAATCAGCCAAAAAATGCAGCTGGTACTGTATATATCCTTTGCACTGGGAAGTTGCGTGCGCATGCGCGTGCATGCGACTTCAACTTTCAG
Organism: Rhynchonema sp. JSB1_4; assembly: GCA_030248065.1. Lineage (NCBI taxonomy): Eukaryota > Metazoa > Nematoda > Chromadorea > Monhysterida > Xyalidae > Rhynchonema > Rhynchonema sp. JSB1_4. The sequence continues at coordinate 28,402 of JASAMV010005093.1, forward strand.
CCTAAAATCGCACTCGGTACTGTACATACATACCGTTCTAAAAAATCAGGCAGATTGTTTTGATTATGTGTCATTTCCTCGCGTGAGAAAGTTCCTTGCGTGAACATTCTCATCGCGTGTGACTTTTCCTTGCGTACATTTTCCTCGTGCTGCGACACTTCCTCGCGTCCATAGTTAAGGAATATTTGAAGTTTCCTCCTTATCAATCACCATAAGCAAGCCATGAAGCTATCAAAATCTCCGCATGACTTCAGCTTCCAGATACCTAATAACCCATTGCAGAAAGAACCACGAAGTTGGCGCGAAACACGAAATAAATAAAAACTTGCATATTTGTGTTCACAGCTCGTTTATTACCTACTTTACTGAAAGTGACTTTTTGCAAAGTTGCGGAGATTAAGCTTATGGTGGGAGTTAGAAACGTGCGATGGTATGAAAAGTATGTATCAATGGAATCCGCTGCTCCATCTGCGTGCGATGGTGCAAAGTACAATGCTATCTGAACAAGTGGGAAGCCGTGAAGCCATCAACAGCAATTGCATGCACATGCATACAGTATGTACATAGGTATGTACCCAAGACACCACCACCATCAAGATGTTGCAGCCAAGCGCACACGCACGTAAACACTGCCGAGGATCAGCCAGAGGATGTACACGACGCGAATACAGAATTTGAACAACCGCCTCACACCCTTTTGCAACATTAACAGTCAACGGATTATGTTCAAACTTGAGACTGGCGGCCTGTGCGTGCACATTGTGTGCCTTGTCAGCCAGTGTTGTTTGCAACGCAGTGCTGTGCTTTTGCTTTGTTTGCGCATCTGAAAATCTTTTTTGATGTTTATTTTTCCGCTTTTCAGCATTGGAATGTTCGGAACACAAGCCCGTAACAAGGGCAGAGACTTCGGTCCAGCGATCCAGGACCATTTGAATGTCAGAAAAGACGCAACAATTTTCCCGTTTCACTCAGCCCGGCATCGTGACGTTGTGTACGAATTCGCAGTCAGGAACACGTACAAGAATGGAACGCAACGCTGTGCATGTCTTGGATGTGAGAAAGCACATTGGGTACGGTTATGATTGGATTCTTTGACTAGTTTAGCGCTGTTATCATGCCCATCGACAGAAGTGAGTAGATTATAAGGTGACACTGAGCATTGATTACCATTTTTGGCATGGTCGTTCTTGTGGTCATGTGTCATGTCTTGTCTTGTGTTCCATACCTTTCATCTTCATTTGTTTTCAGAAACAGAAAGCGATTGATCAGAAGAAGAACAAACAAGACTACAAGAATCTGAAGATCGCTAGGGTGTCGGTCAAAAATGGACGATTCGTGGACACCGACCCCGATTACCCGGAGCACGACAAACAGGGAAATCCACATTGTTGCACGTTCAAACAAAAGGAGGTTGCGGTTGTGAGCAGACAGAAGTACAGGTTCGAGTCCCCAAGTCTTTCTCCACAGTCTTGTCTTTATTGGGTCTCATCAGATCAATTTACATGTGAGCAACTAACTCGCGCTGATGTTTCAGGCAAAAATGCAAAGAACTACAAACAAATGGTCAGGTGCCACTAAAGGCCTGGGACAACATGACCGACCAAGTCCGAAATCAGTACGCTGGTCAACCATCGAAAATCAGGCAGATTGTGGACCAGTTGCCCGATTACAACGTTGCTAGGAGAACGCTGTCGAGAAACGCGTCAACTGGACTGCAGCGCATCCACGATTTTGCCCACGACAGACGTCTCCCAGAGTCACTGTGTGTAAGTTGGTACACTTTACGGTGTTTTAGAAGTTTAGAGCAGTGAAACATCACACAGCTTGTCAAACACGCGCTAATTGCCTGGTTGATGTTTCACATGGCATTTTAGATCGCGAAGGAGTACTGCACACCGGATCGACGCAACTATCTGGCGAGTTTGGCTGGTATCCCAGAACGTGAGCTGCTGGTCATCTATTTCGAAACTGATGCTTCAAAACCCGCCAATGATAGTGAGTTATTACGAAGGTTCTGTGTTTGATAATAAGGGTATGTACCTATACTGCGCTTTCATTGTACACGTGTTGTATATTGTACACGTATATTGTACACGTGTTGTATTCTGGTTATGTTGCAAAATGTTGTATCGAAGTTTCAATCGGTTCTTTTTAATTTGAGCAAATAACTGTGGAATAAACAAAACAGTTAATATTGAACCAGCATATACATACGCAACAATCCATTAATCGAAATACTGATGGGTTGGTTGCCCTTGGTCACCGCTCACGCACGCGAGGAAGTGTCCTGGGGTCAATCTGTCCAGGTACGGTAGCACACGCGAGGAAAAGTCGCAGCGCGAGGAGAATCTGGCTTCACGTGAGGAACTTTCCCACGCGAGGAACTGACACAGGCAAGGAAAAGTCGCAGCGCGAGGAACTGTCCCCGGACCGCACCCGGTACTGTACTACATACCGTTCTAAAAAAACCTGGCTGTGTACGGCACTGGTTCTTGCTTCCCATACACCGTCATTGTTATCCTGCATCAAATTTATCCAGGGTTCCATCCAATGCTGGGGTATGGGGAACAGGAACCAGTGATGCCATCAATAAAATGTGTGCATATCTGTAGGCATTCGAACAATACCCAATGGCTGATGAGAAACACTGATTGACAAAACAGATTGACAAAAAAGTTGTTGTGTATAGCAACGGTAAATTAGCTGTCAACTCAACTGGCACACCATACCCAGTGCGCCATCACAATAAGACCGAAATATGAAGCACGTAATGCAATGCAGTAGTGACATGCGAATTGGCAATACAAATACACTCAATAATTTGCCATTTGGTTCCCACAGAATTTGAAGAATATTCACGTGATGTTTTGATTTTCCGATTTAGTTGAGATCGAAGTCGATTATGACCAATTTCGATGCGTACGTCGCTTGAATATATGTACGTATCAGACGCATGAACACACTGCTCTGCACAATTTTGGCACTGGTTGCTTGTGCGATGGCGGGTACGTCATTATGGTCATTTTTAGGCTCCCACATTAAAATGATATTCACATATCTTGTCTTTCTTTCAGATTTGAATTGGAACTTTGAAAATAAAAAAATACGATTTTTCGCTCCCTGATTTCGTGTTGCAGAAATTATGAGTTGTCAGCCATATGGTTGCTTTTTGAGATCAATTTGTGCGTCTGAGTCGAACTACCCCTTCAAACTTTGATGTGAATCTTGTTGAATGGGGTTTATTGTGAAATGGGTGACGTAAATGGTTGCACATTGAGTAGTTGCAATGAGAGGCCCAAATAATGTAACGATAAGCGACAGATGCCGAAGATTTTCGTTGATCATTCTCATCAGCCACTTGTGGCCACTGCTTTACAATAAGCAACAAGCGTGAGTCTCAAAGTCATAAAATTGGTGTTGAAGTGCAGACCTGGCAAGATTCGGTGGACGGTTATTGAGTACGCAAAATAAACTTTAGCTCAAATTCTGAACATTACACCCAGTTTTGGGGTGTGCTTCAATTGAGTGATTCAACCGCAGGTACCGTGTCCAGCCGACCAACCGCCCCGTGGTCACTTGGTTTTCATGTGGGCTTTCCTTTGTGTACTGCTCTAAGTTACCAAAATCGGCAGAATATAAACGTGAGTTTCATTTTGGATTAGAGTTTGTATACGCGACAATACATATCTGGTCGCGTTACACAACAATCTTGTGGTGGGGCATGGCATGAGCATGGAAATCGTTGCTGTGGCGGCATATACGCAACATTATAGTCCGTCCATCAGCTGATGTCACTTTGGGATGCTGCTGGCCGATTTCCACTTCCTCCACGTTCTAATGAAAAATTGAGTTTCCGAAAAAAATTATTTTTGCTCCTAAATTGTGATTTTTATGAAATCGACGTGTTTTATCCATTTTAATTTAATTCAACTTTAAATTTGATCGAATTCAATCTTTTTCTACTTATTCTACCCTTCTTTCATTTTTCTTTGCAAAAGCGGTCACACTCAATTTCTCTTTCATTACAACGTGGAAGAAGGGAACAAGCCAGCCAGCAGCAACACAAAGTGACATGAGCTGATGGATGGACTATACTGCCGGCGACGGCAGGCGACGTGGCACTACTGCGCACAACGCGCAAGAATGCGGCGACTTTAGCCATCATAGCTGTAGGCACGCTGTCCGTACGCGATTGCGATACGATCCGTTTGAATGCAACTCAATCGAGGAGTGCGTGTCGGCCAACGACCACTTGATCTATCCTGGTCTTGGTGGTGAATGAGCAGGCCAGTATGTTTTCATCATGCTCTTCGTTTTTCGAAACAACGCTGACAAAAAACAATCATTCTGTCACGCTCGCAATGCCCCACCACAGGTGACGCGAGCGAGCTGTGTGAGTGAATGTTGCTGCAATTTCATGTCTGCAAATCAACCTGAAGAAACATGCGGCGAAACGATGGGATATGATCAGAAGACACACATTTCAGTATTCATGCACGAAACTCTCGATTAATCTTATTTTATAGTGTGCATATCGGTTAACTGGATTTTCACGTCGCGCTTCAGGCTTGTTCATCGTGTTTGTGTGTTCGTGCGGAATGCGAAACAAAATCGAACTGTGTCGCGTTCGGGCTTTTGCATGACCTGGCACTGCTCCAGTAGAGATAAAATAAAAGTGAAAAAATCTTCCCTGATTACTTTCCGCTGTTGAGTGCACTATTTTATGGAAATCTGATTCTGGCAATCTAACTAAAGTTTCTGAAACCGAAAACAGATGCATGTACAAGACGGAAATATGCCCTAAGGGCATAAAAGAGGATATGCAACCTGATGAAACTGCATAAAAGTTCGATACTGGAAGTTTGGGTCTCAAATTCCGCGCACTTGCAGTCGAAGAGCGTCGTTATTCAGCTTGGAAGCACAGGTGCGAACCACTTGTTTCCAATATGCTGAACAACGACGCTCTTCGATCTGATTGACTACAGTACAATAAGCCGAAATATCGTTCATGTGGTGCAAGCGCAAGCCCGGATCGGACCGACCACCGTGTTTTACATCCGTCATCCTGTATTCATAATGTATAGCGCTTTTATTATCGATTGTTTTTCGTGACATATCTTTGTATCGTGTCGATATTATGTCGTAGTTCATTTGTTCCTTTTTGGTTGACTTTTCACCGTTTTTTCGTCTTGATGTTATTTCTGTCATTCTTTTGTTGTTTGTTTTGCGTAGTCACTGTACGTTTGTATTTTGTGTACATTTGTATTTGTTGTGCCAATAGGTTTCGTGTGCAGGTAAAATGCACATCAAACAATAGTCTAGTCTGTTGCCAACATCAACCTCGCAGAGTGGTCGGTCTCGACCTTGGGGTTTGGCCGGATTGTTGAGCATCAATCGTTTGTTTACAATTATTGTCAAATACTTGACCAGTGTAATAGTTGTTCGATGCTTCAACTTTTACGGTGGTCGAATATTTTATGTTCAAAAAGTTCGCCAACATTCGCAGATGGATGATAATTCGGAGCAGACCCCAAGTTCGGCACCGAGATTGATGTTCATTCAGCACACCGACCATCTGGTTTCAAAAAAATTTTTTCAAAATACAAACGCGGCAACAAGATAACAAAAACCGATCACGTCGGTTACTTTTGACCTGGTAACAAAAATACGTGATGCAAAAATTACAAAGCAGTATCACACAAAATACGTGTATGCTTCAGCATGATCTTTCACTGGCGTATTTTACAAGAGAAAAGTTGCGGCCAGGCTAGACATTTATCTAGCGAAAACAGATGTGTCAGGTGACACACCAGAACAGCTCGATGTCTTAGTTCAGCCAGAGGACTCATCAGATAAGGCAAAGTCATAGACAATGATCATGCTCGATTATCACAACAAACGGGCAGACGCTGTGCGTGGTCAAACCAGAGACAACGTGCAGGACCAGAACTATCATAAGTGGTGTGCGCACAAGTATAAGAAGAAAGACAATCACACTAGTCAAAACAAACTTAATCATCATCTTACATCAGCAGATTCGCCAGCGGCTCGTGTTCTTCGACGTCGTCTTGGATTCGTTTGAGCAGGTCGGCCTTCTTCAACGTCGCGTTCCGCGGGACTTCTCGAAGGTCAGCGAAGTCTCGTAGTTGGTCTGCCTGCGGGTGTGTGTGTGGCTGAGAACTTTAGGTGCACCAATTAGATGTTTCATCATTCAGTACATATTGTCAAATGTACCTTGGTCTTATTACGTGCCCATGTAGTTATTATTCTTGTTCAGTACATTTTATTATCTGCCTCCTTGCTTTTCGGATCAGGTTGCTACCCTATATTCACTGGCAGCTTGATGAACAGATCGGATCTTGCCGTTGTAACGCGGCTCTTTGTGGATATTTGGAGATTTACTGATCTCGCTCATTTCGGCTAGCATGAAAGTTGTTTTGGGCTGCAATTAGTGCGGTCAGTAATCTCGAAACTTTCTAAACACAAAACAGTCACGTGACCAAAGCCGGTCCGACCCGATCATCAAGTTTTCTGCCGTTCGCATCGTCCTGACGTTTAGCAGAACAGTCTTTCTTCTTTATTCTCCTAATAGCGACATGCTTGTCAGTGAAAATCGACAGCCGGGGTCTGCACCCCCTCCTCGCCCCATCTGTCAACCTTTTTGTGCACATGTGCTTGCTCCCGATCGTATGCCACTATACGAGGGTACACACAGCATGTTGTTGCATAAAATGAAATTAAAAGTCCACTTACGCGCATACTCGGCAGCGTCATGTGGACAGTCTTTTCGGGCCCACCGTGTACGTTGTAGCAAATCCCACCTTTCGTGTACGTGTTTGTCCCTGCGTATACATATTTACATGCACTTGTTTTATAAGCATATTTCTGGCCCGTTACAGTACACCTGCGTTGTGGTCACCCTCTAAATGGCGCATATTTCTGTCCGCAGCCTCTCATCAGTCACCGTCCGTCTCGTAAACATTTCTCATCGTGAGCTGACTGACCGATAATGAACGGTAGAACTGTTCGTGAAGATTCTGACTCATCTAGTTCATTGTTTTTAAAGATCAACAACTTTATAAGCTTGTGGAATCTAACCGGCAACAAGCGGAGGCAATCCACAGTTCAACGTGTTGATCAATTGTTCAAGCTTGCGACCATTTTCTTTCATTTTGTGCTCCTGGAAGGCCAGCTGCCGCCCGGTCTTCAACTTGAACCGTTCAAGGCTGCGTATTTCGCCTGCAATCAGCAACGGAGCACTGACATTATTTTATTGCATCCACAAACACGCATTTCTGAAAAAAGCATGATGTGCCTCTTCCAACGCTGTGGTTGTTGTTGTTGTTGTTTCATTGTATATGTGCATATTTAGGTTATTTCACACTTTGCAGCAGAATAGTTTTGATTTTGTTCAACTAACCACGCATGATCGTTTGCATCATCGTCTGCATCTCTGGTTTCGTCGGCCAATCGACGGCTGGCGGTTGCGGAATATCTGCAAGTCCACCTTTTTTTCGGTTCGAATTCTACAATTTTGTCCCGACATTACAGTACCCAGTCCTGTCCGAAGCCCAGTGGTGTGCACACACTGACGAGTGTTTGTGCAGCCATGTGGTGCACCAGGTCATCATCAGTGCAAGTGGTGTTCGCGTTCTTCAAAATGGCATGTTTATCGCCAGGCCATGTGATCATGCAGGGCTTTGACGTACCGACATATATCAAAGGCGATGATTTTTTTTTTAAAATTATGAACTCTTAATGTGCAATTGTCTCAATTTCAGCCCTGCGCGCGCAACTGCGTAGCAACGAAACTGGGGTTAGCTGATGTTTCAGTGAGTCGCAAATAGTAATCACACGGATCATGCCGTCCGACCATGAGACCATGTGACATCATGCGCACAACAACGCCAAAAGGTTTCAATCCCATATTCAGATTCAACACACCAACCGGCGGCATTATTGGCGTTCGGCACCAGCACGTTCGCAGCCGCTGGCTGCTCGGCAGCATCGTCGGCGACTAACGGTGCAGGCGGTGGGGTCTGCTCGTGATCGCCTGTGAAACATCAACAGGTACGCCACTTTGCCATGTCAGTCATACATTTGTGTGTCAGTCAGTCAGTTTCGTATTGACATATCTGTGCGATTTTCGGCTTATGCCGTCAAACCATCACGTCCAAGCTTTTCGTCAAATCAGACGTATTATTTCGTGTGGGGCTCATGTGTTACTGCTTGATTTGGCGAATTGACTTGACAACAAAACTATTAGCCCGGTTTTCATTTGTTACAAGTCGGTCATAGGTTATCCTACTGACTTTGTGTGCGTGCGTGTCAATCACGCTATCATTTAGTCAAACGACTGACTAACTGACCAAAAAGTGACTGACGTGAAACGAGTCACTGCCCATTGAAACGTGTCTAGCTACAACCTGAACCGAAAAGGCTGACCTCTGAGTCTAAATTAGCGCCGGTATAAATATAAATCTAAATCACCTGCCCCGACCGGTTCCAGTTCTTGTGACATGTTGGCTTGCTCCTGCCCGTCATCCAGCATGTCGTCGGCGTGTGGAGGATGGTCGGGTTGCGGTGCGGCCTGTTCCTGATTCATTGCTGGCTGTGCGCCATTTTCCTGTTGGTTTTGTTGTTGCAGCTCGGCCTGAAAACTGGCACAACACAACTTGGTCATGTTTACCACCCGGTTGATTATTTTTTGTGAATGTATACACATCTCGACAATGTTTCTGTACGAGATGTTTTTTCAAATGCGCTATTGTCTGAATCGTAAAGGAGAGAGTATCGCGCCTCGCTTCAGACCGCCAATGATCACGCAGAAGTGACGCTAGCAGTGTTCTCCTGAGATGCTTGCCGCAGAGTGCGCACCAACACGATTGTCATCATGCCGAGTTTGAAAACAAAAGCGCGACAAAAACGCTTGTTTTTAGGAGCTTAAGGCCTAACTATACTTGGTTCTCTCAGAGAACAAAGAACAAATTCTCGCGCGCTGATTGGTCCACGTATGTTCAACAGCCAATCAGCGCGCGAGAATTTGTTCTTTGTTCTCTGAAAGAACCAAGTATAGTTAGGCCTTAACCTGAACGCGTTGTTCTGCCGAGTCGAATGTCGGTTCGGCCCATGTGAACGGCCGATTCTCTCCGGTCATGTTGGAAACCTGTTTCGCGAACTCCATCAATTCGACCTTGCTGCCGTTGAAGACGACACGCGCGACGTCCAATGCCAAATCGCAGCGCATCACTTGCACACGTGATCGGACCGGTTCGATGAATCGAGCGCCGATTTCCGCATTCGTCGGACGAAACGCTGAATGAAATTATGGTCAGTGTTGTTTCAAGTTCGTTTTTTGTGACGCCCAAAGTGAGATTATTGAAAGCCTCCTTGGCATGACCGCCTTGCAAGCTCAGGCTTGATAAGGGAGTCAGCACGGAGTCCATGTATCTGGGACGTATGACCGACCGAAACTTCTGTTTCTGCATCAGAAGTCCAGAATGCACTGGTATCAATTGGTGCCCCGGGACACCGTCAGTGTGACTTAGCGTGCCGACGCCTAAACTTGACGATTGCAAGTTTGGTACATGGCTAGGTGCGTGCGCGCAGCACGACTCTGACCAATGGGCATGATAACAAAACACGACCAATGGGCATGATAACAAAACACCAACCGGCATCCGGCTCTCGCTCCCGCCAGAATGACCACGCCAGGTTCGGTCGAACGAACCATCGTTTCGACAAAATGCCGCCAGAGCTCGGACCCGGACCGGAACTTGACGACGCGCCGCCTCCCGACGCACCGCCACCGGAACCGCCGGGGGCTTGCCGGTCCCCGCGGCCGCCATCACCACCACCGGCGCGTTGGTCTCCGCCATCCCGCGCGGTATTGTTATTGTTTGCGTTCGCATTTTGGCTGGACGGTAATTGGCCGGGTGGGGTATGGTGTAGCGCAAACCACACCGGCCTGAAAATGTCGAAAATGTTACGTGAACGGAATTTGGTCAAAACATCTGGCTAATTGTTATGTGGTTGACGCAAGATGTCCTGCACACGGACTGGTGCACGTGTACAAATTCCACCAATTGCGTTCATTAGTGCCTGCTTCAGCACTGGCCATCTGTCAGTTGTGTGTGCATGACGACTTGCGTCAACTACGGTAGAATTAGTCATGCAAAGCAGGCACACAAGTGCGACGTAGGAAGACAACAACCCATAGTTTGTGCAAAACGTACCCATTTCGATCATCGGATGCCTGTAAACAACTGCGATCTTCGGCGCTGCTATCAGTGCACCTGCAAAGTCTGTTGTTTTGATTTGATCGGTGGTCGGATGGATGTTGACGACTTGTTTGTTTTTCACGTCATGATTGGTAATCGTAAGTGATCTGCTAAATTAGTTTTGGCCATTGTAAGACTTGTCCACCTTCAACCTCAGACTCAACCTTCTACACTACGCTCGTCAGAACTATTCTGGTCCGTGAATCTCGAAAATGCCTGTGAATACAAAATAGTCGCACAGGACCGAGACCAGATGCGGTGCGGTCACCATCCAAAGTTTGATACATCGACCACACACATGTTTGCGCGCGTGCACCTGCGCAATCTAGCTGTGTGGTTCCCTGAAAATCAGGGTGAATAATGACATCAACTCACTCAGCAATCCGTGGCGTGGGCGCCACCGCAATCACCGGACGTGTGTTGCACGCAGACGGGGGCACGCCAACTGTCTCGGATACCGGTTCTGTCACTGAAATGTGGACGTTTCAATTAGCCTTGTCAAACACTGTAAGCCGATACTTGATCACTACTGCGTCGATCACGTGATCTCTCCTTTGATGATCTGTTTTGTGATATTATGAGATTCACTCGCGAACGTACGTACATGTAGATGCTGTTTATTTTTGCGGGAATCGAAAATTGTGTGACAGCAGTAGATCTCGGACTGTCTTCAACAGAATGAAGCTGCATGAGCAAGGCACTGTCACCAAGTTCGTGAATTGCGCATGGTGTTTTTGCGGCGCGTTTCGATCTGTTTCCTCGGAACTGGTGGTGCACCGGGTCATCGTCAGTGTGAATGTGCCAAATGGACGCGAAACTCAAAACAGCACACCCACTAGCTAATTTTATGCTCGCGTTTCGTTATCGATAACGCACCATCGACTCGGCCCATTGTTATCATGCCCATCAGAACGATCACATTTGAGGCAAAATCATGAATTCAGCCAACCGATTGATGATGTGGACATCTGTGATGGAGAGATAGTCGTTGAGTCATGAACACCGCCGATCATGTGCTGTTGCCCTGGGAATACGCCGTTGGTGACCAATTCCATCGATGTGGCTTGACGACTCAGGACCTGAACTTTGAAGAATTTCAAAAAAAACAATAATAATTGTCCATAGCTTTTGGATCATAGTTTGACCAAGTTCTCAATGCAGGATTGCGAGACTGCAGCCACTTTTTGGTCGCCTTGCAAGATCAGGGCGGCTGGGGCGAAACCCAAATCGAATTTCGTGCTTGTCCTTTTGTTAGCCTGATTTTGAAAGGCACTAAAGAATGCAGTGCGCATCGATTAAAACTTCGATAAAACAAATAACAGCTGCTGCGCGAAACGTGAAACGAGACGTATGTATATGAATATCGATATCCAACCTGCACACCGTTGATGTTCACCAGACCAATGTTCCCGCGTGCGTTCAAGGCCCACTCAGGATCGGGAGACGGATGTTCGATTATGTCCAACTGCTCGCCTTTTTCGAAACTCAACTGCTCCGAATTGTGAGCGCAGAATGAACAGAGACACGTGACCGTTTCGAGGGTGCCTGCGATATTGAAAAATGGCGGTCATATTTATGAAGAGAAAAGTACAGCATACAATATATCTCAGTGGGCATGATAACAAACGTGTGCCAGGGTTGTTTCAAAAAAGTGGTTAATTAAAAAATTTAAAAAATTTTTTTTTGAAACTCAGGGTTTTGTTTTTTTAAACCTCCAAAAATGGCCTTTTTTGAGGCAAAATAATGGCACTTTTTTCTGAGGACGGGACAATTTTTCCAAAATCGCGCCTGCGGCGCCCTGTATTGTCCCTATATCCGTACAGGGATGCACGGGGCTGGTCTTTTATAGTGATGTGGCACCGATAATGTACTACTACATGCTGCTACACATGTACATATGCAGGTCTGGTGCAAAACCAAGCGCGCAAAGTCGATCTGACACGCAAGATTTTGGGCTGTAACCGATATTTTGATGGTCGTATATCACGTATACGGCATTAGATGCATTAAAATACGTTGTACGGCATGCTACAAGGGCCCCGGCATAAAGAATGCGGACGCATAAAGAACCAAACTCACCGCGAGTCATAGCACTGAATAACAAGCGAGCGTGAACCGAACATAGACATGAACCATATCCCGCGCGGCTGTCTGCCACCAGAGACACAGGCACGGAGATATGAGAGATGCAATATCTCACTCTCTCCGTAACTCATGCGCAACCGAAGACGGACAGTACCGTCGGAGGGAAAAGAAGAAACAGGCCGGGCGGCACGAAAAGTCGATACGGCGGGCGGGAAGAGTCGCGCCGGGAATATGGTCAAGTCTACGCGGTATCAAACAGCTCAGAACACACACGTATCCAGGCCTAAGAAACATCAGCAAAGCGGCAAGCTAGTATCGTCCTCCAGCCAGTCAGCCAGGGAACCATATCTAGCCCCGGGGCATTTCTTCTGCGTCGTCTTTATATCGCGCAAGCGTCAAACAGAGAACCCGGATAAATCAGGCACAGAAAGTCAGTCCGCAAGCAATGGTCTAACTAAAAAGGGCATTGAAACGGGTAAAGCTCAGGGGTAGTCTGGGTAAGCTCGAAATGTCTCGGGTCAGCTCGGGTAAACAGAAACATCCACGTAACAGCAGCAAGTTCAGTTACACGAGCGACACCGACCGAGCTTCGATTAGCTTACACCGACCTACACCCAACTCACCTACACCGTCGAAAATATCACCCTAAGAAAAGTCGACCGTGTATTTCTCAGAATAATGCACAGAGCGCAAGAGGGGTGGTAGTAAGGAGCGTACCTGGCAGGATATATAGAATCGGTGGTATCGGACATAAGGCCAATTGGTTCGATTCACTATGGGTCTAATATGGAGACACGCTGGTCTGCGTCTTCACCCACCACGAAACAAAACTAACGCAGGCCCCACGCGCAGTCTATGCTGAGGAACATGGTAACTGTCAGTATTATTTTTAATTTACCGCCAGGTAGTATTTGACACCCTAGTACCATCATTAAGTGGCATCACGCATCGTCTCAGAGAATGGCACTGTGGTTAGTACCAAGCAAAGCGTGCAATGAACTTCCATGCCCCGTCCCTCCAGCTCAGCAACTAAAGAGCGTCTCGTCGATATCGTGTCGGCGGCCATCGCATCGATCTTCGATTCAGTCACGTAAAAATACCATCTTCCATCAAAAGTCAAATATAAAATGCGGAAATGCTTCGAATATAGAGAGCAACAGCAATTAATAGAAGTGATACGCCTGGCGTATTATCGAAGACATCACAGCGCATAAACTCGAACCGCACCGGCTAATAATAATCTCAAATAAAAACACGAAAAAACGAAAAAGTATCCAGAATCAAAAAGGTAAAAATACAACAAAGTGCTGCGCGGAACGTCAACCGCGCCTCTATCGGCTGCGCGACTACCGCTCGACTCGCTTCGCCACCTCCTCCAGCTTACTACTATAACTACGCGGCAGCGCAGCCGTGCTTGCCCGTCTCGCCGCCGTCTCGGCGGCGTTGTTTAATACTGTCCTTATAATCGCAAGTATAGCGCACTATCATATGTCAGTCTCTATCTCTTTTCGCTCAACTTAACGAATGAATATAGATTTTTACGTAACAAAAATAAAAACACATATAACCGCGATCTTAGAACACACATCTGACAAAAAGCTGTCTGAACCGTCTACTAAAAGTACAACTCGCGATAGATAACCCGGTTCTCGAGACAAAACCCATAACACTTATAGTCTTATCCCCTTCGAATACTCGACATACTTACTACAGCGTCTTCTACCTCTCGTCTGAGTACAGTCCGATAGCACTCGTTCTCGTCAAACCCTATATCATAACTTTTCGTACTCTCCAGCTAGTTTGAAAGAAGAACTTTTACAAAACACGCATCCGCGATCCGCGGCACCGCAATCCCCATAGCGCAGGCATCCAGAAAAGCCACGACACAGCGCACTATAGAACTATTCCTAGCTCCCTAGCTGTACATTAGAGTAACATCGTTAGTGAACATCAACCTCAGACTGGTCGGAGACCATAGAATCAGCACAATACCACTGGGTGTCACCACAAAAGTTGGGTCTCAGACGAAAATTTTTCAATTTTTGAAATATATGTTGTATCGATTTCATTTATCCTGAAACGTCGTTTGCAACACTTTTCCTAATGAAAAATTTTTCGCCAAAAAAATCAAAAAATTTTTTTTAAAAAAAGCTCGCTAATTAAAAAATTTTTTTCAACCCTGACATGTGCTGATGAAGCGATATAGTCACAAACACGGACACTTTGAGCCCGATGCACGCCGGTTACAGCCAAAGTCGCCGTCATCAACATCGAGCTTGGTGATCGGACAGGATCTGTCTTGGTCACATTTCGAGAGTTTATTAATGCCACAAATCTTAGCCTGTGGGTCATTTTGTTCCGGGTGTGGGCTTTTTCGAAATCAGCGTGGATGGATTCGTACATCTCATTAACTTAACGAAACAAACAGGTCCAACGACAATCATGACCGTTCCGATCCGATCAACAAGTCTGATAAGAGCCACAGAATTGAAAAATGAGACGCATAGAAATATTGTGCGACGGTTCAGTCCCGGGGCACAGGTTCAGGCCCGGCCATTCAGGCCCGGGCGATTCAGGGCCAGCTGGAGCCTAAGCCTACAAATGGGTCAAATATGCTGGGCCTGAAAAGGTCGGGCCTGCAGTTCCGGGCCTGAAAAGTCGCGGTATATCATAGGAAAACCAGCATGTGACTGACCAGGCAGCAGCGGCAGCAACACGTTCTGGCTCGCCACTGACTCGGCCGGTTGAACCACTGTGACGTCATTGGAGACCGTATGCAACTGAGTCGATACTATTTGGCTGGATGCTTCACGAGACGGAACCAGGCCGCGTTCCTGCAAAACGGTGGCGTGAAGTTACGGGCTTGGTCAAGAAAACGTCAGCAGCAGTACAGTACCGGGTGCAATTCTAGGCTGAAAGTTGAAGCCACGTGCACGCGCGTGCGAAACAGTGCAAAGTATAGGCAAAGTCGAAGTAACTTCGCGTGCCCGCGACTTCGACTTTCAGCCTAGAATTGCACCCGGAACTGTATTTTTGAAATATAAGGACACAAAGACGATTTTTATATTTTGATCAGCTTAACAGTTGTTGATTTAGAATGAGGATCATTCAACTAGTACACGGGTCGAAATTAGTGGCGGCTGTTAAAATATACAAAAAAATCATGTGGGCAAGACAGAGCCAATATAGAAGGATCTAGTTGATCGCATGATGATTGGCCGGTCTTGCTTTGCTGTGCTGACAAACAGACTATTACGTAGCTCAGGTGACTTCTGCATGAGAATCCATTTGACGCCCGCTGGTATCGCGCCGCCAACTTTCTACTGACGCAAAGGACGCCCAAGCAGACTAAGGTACTTTAAAGCTGGCCAAACTTGATGACATTCTCGTCAGCGCACCTTCTGCTCGTTATGCACCACTCGGGCGACCAACTCAACCAAACATCTCTGAATATCGAACGGCGCAGTGGATGTGGTCTGCTCCTGCGTACACAGATCACTGGCAGTGGGCGAGACCTGAAACATTTCACACCGGTTTCCACAATGGCGCCCTTGGGTCGGCTGATGATTCAAGCCTTGTATGGACATTAGCTCGGTTACGCACAGGGATTACGAAAAATCTATCAGCCAAGAAGTATATCATGTGATCGCCCTTGACAAGGCTTCCCACAACCAATTGCAGACTTGCGCACATAGTAATTTCATACAGCAATGCTCTTCGCACAGAAAACCGGCAGGTTTTATCTCTCTGTCAGATTTTGTTATTAGAGGAGACGCCCTGATCACCTGTATGCAGGGTTGGGCAAAAAAATATGGCGTTTTTTAAACTTTTTTAAAATATAAACGCATGGGTCGTTTTTCGTATTTTGTTTCAAGCCCTGAATTTCCTTGATTTCCCTGATTTTTCAGTGAAGTACCCTGATTTTCAGGGAAAATCATTGTTTTTTGTACCAGTTTTTTTTCAAGAGTTTTCCAACCAATTTTTACTTTGTCGAGATACGTCGATATACGGAGTTTGACTGTGAATGATGATCCCGGCCAAAGCTGGTCCCGTGATGCGGGTCTGATGTGGAATGTTAACAACTCGCCAGAAAAGGGTTGAAACTCGTTTATTTTGCATCAGATAGACACATACATAGAATCACTTCATTTAACCCCTTTTTCTTCCTAACATGAGCGTTTTCCAACTCGGGCATACTTTGGGGATCTTGAAGTTTTTAATTAAAAACGCTTTTTAAAAAAAAGTTTTTAAAAAACGAAGTTTTCAAAAAAAAGTTTTTTGCCCAACCCTGCCTATAGGGGTCGAACGGAGTCCCGAGAGGTTAATCCAATCTAAGATCTCATTCCATCAAGATATATCCCGATAGAGATTTTGGTGAAGTTCAACATTTGTCAAGATCTCAGTTGCAACATCTCATTCTGTAAAAATGTCCAACACAAGTACAGAAACAACTCCCGGGAAGACGTACTGAAATCGTACACTCGCTGCCCCAAATGGTCACTGCGCCACTTTTGATCAGCGCCGCTGCCGTGCGAGCAGATTTGCACTTTGCGATCGCCTGGTGCAGGTACGGGAATTTGGGCACGTATGTCGATAGCACCTGAAAGAACAAGCGAAATGAAGCTGTTGAAAAATGTGCATCGTGCTCCAATGCATTTTCGAGGTGGTCACGCATGAAAACAGGATTTGTCACCCATGCAGGTCATATACTTTGAATTAGTCCTTTCACTATGGCCAGCACCTTTGCTTCACCAGGGCTTGGCAAAAACCGTGTTTTAATACGCAACTTTCTTCAAAGAAAAAAGCTCAAGGTACTAAAACTTGCTCAAAAAACTTGGAAATTTGCAGGTGTAAAAGAAATATAAAAAAATTTACAAAAAATTTTTTAAAAAAATAGTTCGCCACTTTTTCACTGTTAAAAATTAGAAAAGTAAGTTCACTTTTTTATTATTTCACAACTTTTTTTATTTTTGAAACGCATGTTTTTATGCATGTAGTTTTTTCTCAAAAAATCGCTTGCGGCGCTTGTATTTCGCATCGTTACAATGTCATCACAACGTTAGACAGTCTGTGGTTGTACTAAATAACCTAGGCAGCCGTCATTATGTGCGCATTCAGTTATTCCAGGAAGTCAAATCTGCTTGAAGTCCAAAATTATCGTTCCAACACCGCGGGTTATGCAGCTGTTTTCATGTAACTTTGCTTAAAAAATGTGCCAATCATTTACCTTTCCCGTGACTTCACTTTCTCTTCACTTTTCATACCACAATCTACATATTTAGGTACATATGGTGGACAGACTATTCCCAACGCAAATTATCGTGCTCATCGTAAAAAATATCACCTCGCTACTGCCCGTTTGTGAACACAACTGGTCGGTGTCAACTATTCCTACTCTCCAGTACAATCAAACATACTTACAAAAAATTTCGACAATTTTTCACACTGAGAACCGAAATTTTTGTGATCCGGAATAGCAAAAAGTAAATCTTAAAAATTTTTTTTTAAAAATTCAAAAAAGTCAAAAAAAGTTCGAAAACAAATTTTTTTTAAATCCAACCCTGGGTGGGACACATCGTTTTATGAAATTGTTTCGTCTCTTCTGAGGCATCTTGTCTCAGCCATTTTCTATCGAGTAGCAGACTTAGTGACAGTCCCACACTTTGGGATGGGACCATATCTGGCAGAGCGTCAAAAAAGCAAACCCTACATATCGAAGTATCTGAACGAAGAAAACTAAGTCGAAAATATTTTTGACAAACGTAGAACAAAAATGATTTTCCTTGAACATGGGTAATTTTTTCCCATCTCCGTCGTTTTTCTCCCCACGGTCTCGCCTGGTTGGCGAGCATCGTAGATGTTCCATGAACATGCTTTTTTACCATCAACGGGAAACAACTTTTTACCATCAAAAATAAAATAAACGTATACATCGGGATCCGCACATCCCAATTCGTTTGCTCGTTTTTGCACACCGAACTTGACATGATTACGAGTGCGTTTACTGATAGTTTTTTCTCCGAACGGAAGACCACTGATGAGAATGTCGCGGTCGTCCTGAATTTTTAAAAAGACTGGTTGTTTGCAAAACCTGATCACGTTTTTTGTATTTAGTAGTCTGAGCCTGCAACATCGTGGCCTTCACGAAAACAGTCGCCCGTAGTTTAGTGACCATATACCATCGTACTTGTATTGTGAATGAAACGGCAAATAAAAGAACAAACCCAAGGACCCTGTAGTCTCGGTCGCTTTGCCGATGGGCCTCGATGTTCCATCACGGACAAACGAAGGAGACGCACAATCAAAGCCGCACAATGAGAACGAAAGGCGAAAACAGCAGCAATGTATTTATCGACCAGCACAAGAGTGTCAAATTGAATTACGACGTCCTGAAAAGCAGCACTTTCGCAAGTTCGCAGATCGGTCAACGACGGAAGAAAATTAGGTAAAGTGTGTTCAAATCAGATACACTCCATTGGGTGCGTCAGGAAGCATGCAAACGATACGCGAACGCACACGAAAAATCATTGTTTTGACGTGGACTGTGTTGTCTGTTCCGTGCGTGAAGTTCAGGGGCCAAACTGACGTCATCGTTATGCAACAGCTTGTTTGTCCTCAGCACAGCAGCCGTTGTTTGGCATCACACACACAGATACACACTCTCTTTACACACTGCATACACCCACCCCACCTGATTGCGTGATAGCTGGGCATGCAGCATCACTGTGCCTTGGGCTCTGGGCCGAGAGACCACAAGACTGGGAGACTGCATTGAGTGCTGCTGCAACGCTCAACACGGTTGCATGCCCGTTGTGCAGTCTGTGTTCCCAACAACAACAAGAGTCAGGTGGCATTATGCTCACCGGTCACGCCACTCTGCACCAGGCGAACAGGTACAAGGAAGCAAAAATTGAACAACTGTCGCTGGCAAAAAAGTGGAATATGGCTTAAGCTTGCACAAACAAGCATTCACACATACAGTTCATATTACATGCATGATGCGTCACGGTAAAAATGACACAGGTAAAAGCTGACGTAAAAGTGCATGCACCAATAAGGGGGGCTTATTTTCTGAAATTTTCCTAATAAGCAGCAGATGGGGAACTAATAGTTCCGAACTATATTCGGGGGGGGGGGGACTTATTCGAGGGATGGTCCGTGTGGCCCAAGGACGGCGAATGGTCCCACAAAAGTCACTGGGACCATCCTCCCTCTGAAGGGGTGCATTTTCAAGGGCGACGATTGGTCCCAATCACCACACAAGTAGGACTTGGTATTTTCGATGCAGCTGTGTTGTGCGTTGTTGGCATTGAAAAAGGCACTTCCTCAAATAAACTAACTGCGCTTACGCACACTATTTTTTCACCTTATAAAAGTTATGTATGGAATTTGGCTTTGTGAGCATAACAGGCATATACATACAGACACTTACAGCAGGTTTTGGGAATCCATCGGCTCATGGCACATTTTAAACACACACAAACTAAAGCCCACGGATGCACATGCCCATTATTATGAAAAGTTGTACGATGCGCACTCATGTAATACATACATACATACAGTTCCGGGTGCAATTCTAGGCTGAAAGTTGAAGTCGCGTGCACGCGACTTCCTAGTGCTAAAACATAGGGAGCGCACGCCAGCGCACGCACACGCGAAGTTACTTCAACTTTTGCCTATACCTTGCACTGTTTCGCACGCGCGTGCACCCGCGTGCACGCGACTTCAACTTTCAGCCTAGAATTGCACCCGGTACTGTACGTGTGTACATATACTGTATGTAGTGTATGTTGTGGGAAAACTGACCGTTGAAATTTTTCGTTGGTTCGGAGAGTCACTGTGCCGATGTGTGTGTGCTGTTGTTTGGTCCGGTGTCAGGTGCTCATTATGGAAGCCCTTTCGCATTTCAAACCACCATTCAAACTTTGCACGCATTTGAATGTTGTTCTGGGCGTGATTAAAGGGCTCGGGACACAACCGAAGGAAGGGCAGCAGAGCGCAGTATTATACATCGTTGGAAACCACTGTGATAGCATATGTCACGCACAAATGTTAAGCTCCTCAGAGATTCGCTATCTCTTGGTGGAGCGACTTTTCATTCCAGAAAAAAGTGAACACAACTTTTCACAACTTGAAACGACCGGTGCAGAAACTACAAATGAGTTGAAAGTTAAGTAACACGTGCATAGGATTACAACGGCTTCTGGATCACTTATCATGATAATTTCAGTCGCTCAAAGCACTGCTTCACTCGGTGAGGGTGCGAAATGTTCCAAAAAATTGGCCAGATTTTTCGAAAACACAAGTTTGTTTCTAAATTTTGAGGCCGCGCTTTGTGTTACAGAAATGAAAATGCAATATAAAAATAGAGCACTTTCGAGAGTATCAGAAAATAAGGGTTTTAAATTTTAAAACCTTTAGATAGCGGCGTGACAGGCCGAAAAATACCTAAAAATTGCCACTAAACTGCATAGTTGCATTCATTGACGGAAATGTGATGTAAATAAGCCACGTATTGCATTGCATTGGAAACGAGAAAGTCAGATAAACGCACAGCAGTTCAACAATCTAGACGAGTTTCAAGACTTCAAACCCCATGGTCCGGCTGCTGCAGCCTTGCCATCCTGAATAAGATATTTGGCTATAAGTCGTTACTGTTAAAGATTATTGCACATTTGATAGCATCAAACGATGTAGCTTGAAAGTAGCTATCGAACGATGTATGACATGCCCATACTATCCCTTGTTATGGCCAAGAAACGGTCAAAATTCCGTAATCGCACACGGTGACGTGACGGTTCATTCCAGAATCGTCAAAAAAGCAATTTTTTTAACCTCTGCCCTTAAGCGTAAGAATTGGGGCTTGTTATACATCATTCGAAAGCTATGCCCGAGATACATTGTTTGGTGCTATCACATTTACGATAGCTGTCAACAATAAGCATTTATAGCTGAATATCATTTTCAGGTTAGTATGGCTGCCCCGAGATATCTGTAGACCTTGGGGTCTTCGGACCTTGATAGGTTGTTAAAACAGACGTTTCTCTCACTTTTTTGCTTCGAATCCGATACAATCTGTGGCCTTTATGTGTCACAATTCTGGCGATGAATGTAACCACCTAATTTAGCGGCAATTTAAAGGATTTTTAGGCATGTTACGGTGCCAGCCATGAGTTAAAAAAATTTAAAAACCTTATTTTCTGGTACTTTCCACGATGCTCTATTTTCCCATTGCATCCTTATTTCCGCAGCGCCAAGCGTGGCCTCAAAATTTAGGGACAAACTTGTATTCTCGAAAAATTAAGCCGATTTTTGGAACGTTTCGCACCCTCACCGTGTGAAGTAATGCTTTTGGGCGAGTGAAGTTGTGATGGTAAGCTATTCGGCTGCTGTTGTAATTTTATCCATGTGTTACTTGACCTTCAACTCATTTGGGGTTTCTGCACCGGTCGTTCCAATTTGTGCAAAAATTTACTTTTTTCTGTAACGAAAAGTCGCTCTACCAAGAGATAGCGAATCTCCAAGGGGCTTAAAATTTGTGCGCCGCATAGGCTGTCGGAATGCTTTCCAACGGTGTGTAACAATATGTCCTGCTAAAAGTCCGAGCTTTAAAGTCCCAGCCCTTTAAAGTCTCACGCACCGAGAGCCTAATCTGCAGCATGCGACCAGGAGATGCACTTCAAGAGGAACATCCGGGAACAGCGTGTGCCGCGGACCAGCCCACGCCAATTAATGCCTGCTCTTGCCTGATCAAAAAGGTGTCAAGGGAAATATGTAAATGTTTCGCATGAAACTTGCAGCACCACTATCTTCTTTATATTTCGAATATATCAGCGAATTGTTCCAGCGAGAAAAGCAGATCTTGAAACATTTAGCATGAACAATTCGTTGAAATTCTAAAATAAATATAAAAACGAAATCCTAAGTGAGGCAGATGCATGTCATGCACTGAACCACGATAATACATCTCCATGCATGGCAGGTTCGCACCACTTTTCAAACTTTTTATATTTCATGAACCCTACGTGTTGTCCAGTGAACCCTACGTCTTGTCCAACCCTACGTGTCGCCGAACCTGACGTCTTGACCGGCCCTACGTCTTGGCCGACTTCCTAAATATCGAATGTGCTTCCCCCCGATCGCGCTTTTCATCGTGAGTTGCCTGAATGCGCAGGTAGGAATTGGGCTGGTCCACATTTGATTTTGTTCGCGGATGTGCCTCTTGAAGGACATCTCCTGGCTGCATGCTGAACGTTAGACCTCTCGGGGGTTTTGACCCTTTATGACGTCTTGACCACCGTACATGCGAGGTTTGAAGGGCTTTAAGATGTGAAAGGCCTCCGATCGGCAAACAAGAGGTTGGCTTTGCTTGTCAGCGCTCGATTCGAACAAGCTCAGCTCCAATATGGTGCTTCTATGCTTCCATCTTACCAACAGCGTTTGCATGCCCTAAATTTAGACCCCCTAATTTATCGCCGGACCGTGAACGATCTTGTGCTCGTGTACAAAGTCGTTCGTGGTCTCATACCTGGGGTAACCAAGGAATCCTTCTTTCCATCTCGTGACACCGGCCGCCCAACCCGAGGGCACTCCCACAGTTTGTGTCGAGTCCATGGCGCGGGTGCAGACTTGTCCGGGTACTGGGCCTATCGTGTCGTGGACCTCTGTAACAGGCTACCAGAGGGCGTCGTCTCTGCTGCCTCAATTGCGGCCTTTAAATCTAAACTAAACTCACGTGGTCGAGACGTAGTTTCTCGCCATATTTCAACAAAATTCTCAGCCGTCGTTGACTGATCTCCTCAGTCACTGGGTTGCTGCTAATCATCAATATTCCGTCATCCGTTGCCGACTTTATTGCTCGTTACGTTTGTTCTCTTCATTACCAGTAGTTTGGTTGGTTGAATCTCGCCGGTACGTTTTCTTTGTCGTTTGTTCGTTCATGTTCACATTTTCGTTTATTAATACTCATGTTCATTTTTTAGGGTTTCTCCGGATCTTGTGTAAAGGTCTTTGCGAAAGCGTGCAGATAAAATTTGAATTTGAAAAAAATATCTATAGTGAACAGCAAGTCAGCTTGAGCGAATAACGCTTCAGCTTTAACGCTCGGGCTGATGTTTCAATTATGTTTGCAGCCAGAAATGTCGCAGATATGAAGAAAGCTACATAGCAATACCAAAAACGATTTACGGACACAAGATTATCCATCAACAGTAATACAGTACACCAATTGGGTTGCCCACCAAAAACACCCACTAAGTTTCCGTCTTTTGCTGGTGCTTGAGTAAAACCGCGAACTTGACGTGCGCCTCGACTGGGTCGAAGACCAAGTGCAAGCAGCTAGAATGAAGTGAGCAGTTTCCGTTGTACCCACTTTTTTAGATTTTTATAGTAGTTTTGCTCTCTTATGTATTTTTTTCTGTGCAAGTTTTGTCACGATTTGTCCATTATCGCTGTGGTGGCTATCCGAATCGTCAGCTATCGGTCGAGCAGCCGAGCACAAAGATGAAATCGAGATCAAAGTGGCGCAAAGTTTGAATTACCACACGCATAGACACGTTCGGGTATTTTGTTTGTTTCGTTGATTTCTAGACAGGGAGTTTCGTCAAATTTTTTTGCCTTTCAGCCCTCCTGGCCCGGACAGGGAGTTGATATGGGAAAAAATTTCTTGGCCGCTAGTGTTTTGGACTAAGTCCAGTTACCGTGCCAAGTTTCAATGAGATTGGTTTTGGTCTATATATGGCGGAGACTCTTTAAGCAATAAATGGCTTGTGCACAGAGAGCGTGCAAAAGCAGTACACATGTAGCTTACGCACAGCTTACTGTGCACTTGAGCATGTTAAGTGATACTGGTCGTGCGTCTGAGCAACATCAGCCCCTAAAGTGTCTAACGCGCGTGCCAAAAATGGTTACCAGCGCCAGAAAGGAACTGACTGCCGTAACCCTAAGCGTGAAGAGCACCAGACGCCTTGAAGTGACACCAGGTATGTATGAACACAATTTTTATTATATTTTTTTGCCAGGAAGAAATCGAGACGACTGTTTGTGACTGTTTCTGTGTTGTTGTGAATGATATTTCTTATGACCTTTCCTAACACCACAAATTTCACGATATACATATGTAATTTGAATGAGACATTTATTCTTTCAGCACTGTGCACTCCAGCACGATATGGACAAGCAAAAGAAGAAAATCACAAAATTTCAGGTTTCCGATTCGGCACGCCGCACATGGTACGGGATAAATATAGCTCGTCGATGCACCACGATTGGTCGATTCACGCACCCGTACGGACAAAGTGTGTATGCTGGTGAGAGCCGGTGAACAGCGCTAACGCGCGGTTTTAATTGGCGAATTAATTTCACAGCCGACAGTACCAGTGTTCCGTGTGATGGTAAACGGACGTTGAGCTCAGCCCGTTTGATCCTGGGCCATTTCGCACCTCACGCCCCCGCGCCCCCCCGCGCCCCCATGTATTTGATGTAAAACGAGTTGTGTGCGGTAAAACGGCCAAATTACAGGGTGTGTTTTAAGTTTCGGCGGGAAAATATGCGCAACCCGCGCTCCTTTTCAGCTGTTAGTCCCATCCCGCGCCCCTTTTCTAGTGTTGCCTGCCTGGCTGGCGCTGCTGCTCAGTCTGCATATAAGTGAAGGCCCGGCCCGTGCGCATAAGTGAGAGATCCACCCGCGCCCCTCTTCCTATCATCCCCACCCAGGTAGCACGGATGTCTGCTACGTGTAGAACTGCTGCGCATCCTACAAGCGCCCGTCTCGGAGCCGGCTAGACCTAGGTTGCCTGGATCCCCCTCTTCCGTTCATTTTTACGATACCGCAACATTTATGAACACAGTTTCATTCAGAACAGATAGTTAGGTTACAGTTAGCTAAGTTATAGTTTATGTTATTTGGCACATAATATTAATGAACTTTTCGCGTAAACATTTATGAACACAGCTTCATTCAGAACAGATAGTTAAGTTACCGTTAAAAAATTTATAGTTAACTTTTTTACATATAACATTAATAAACTTTTCGTCTGAACATTTATGAACGCACCTTCATTCAGGACAGATAGTTCAGTTACCGTTAAACAATTTATAGTTAACGTTTTTTTACATATAACATTAATCGGAGCTAGCATGGTAATGCTGAGCGACATATAGTTCATTCCCTATAGTGCGCTTTCTGAAAATTTTAATCGTACGCTAATTCAACAATA
>JASAMV010005096.1:0-30045 GCA_030248065.1 Rhynchonema sp. JSB1_4
GGATACAAATGGATTCGCATGATGGCGCATAAATGAGTGTGTTTTTTTTCGCATGGCCATGGGCGTGAGAGCAGTTGCTCGTCATAGCTCACATGGCTGATGGTTCGAAAAGATTTTGTGGGCACGGCCGCATAAATGAGTGTTTTTGGCGCATGGGCAAGGTCGATCGATTTCGATAGGTTGGTGTACGACTCTGTGAAAAAAGAATAAAGCTTAACATGAAGGACGGTGCCTCCTTCAGTGCCTTACAAATTATTATTTTCCATGACAAAATAGTCTTCTCGATCGAACGATAGAACAACAAAAAACCTTCCGGATAGCGTTGTCTCGTTTCAAACGCAACACATAGGCAAACTACATCAACATGAGCCAGAATTCGCAGCTGGCAGAGTAGTGAAACATTCAAACGTGGCTGCTGGTTTGGGAAATGTTACACGTTGAAGAATACAAAGTGGAGCATGATGATTTTCTTTTTCTATTCGTTTTCAACACACACCATCTTCGAAATCGGGCTTTCGTGTTGGTGTAGTTTGCCTTTACATAAAGGCAGTCTACGGGAGGTTGTCACTCAGCCCCCGAACATCGTAACCCACCGCAAGCGACATCGTTGCGAGACCCATGCTGATCGCTGCTTATCGACACGTATATTAGCGGCAGCAAGCTGGAAATTGTCATCGTGCGCGCCGATCACCAAAACTTCGAAATGTTGGTTGGTGTTGGCGCCCACACGCAAAACATAGATAAAAAACCAAATGGTCTCGACACGATCCTTGCAGATCAAAATTACGGTGGGTTACGGTATTCGGGGACTGAGCGACAACCTCCCGCAGACTGCCTTTAGGTTAACTGCATTTTATTTCGTCAAAAAAATTATCATAGTTTATAGCGTTCATGGAACTAGAGAGTAAGATCGATCTGATATTGGTCGCACAATGACTTTATAAGAATTGGTCAATTTTTTTCCTGAATCGTAAAGCAGGAAAGTGACGGGGCAATGACGTTGCGTTGCGTGATCGCACACAAAACACGTAGTAAAGAGAATGTTTCAGACCTGCGGCAACGTGGTTGATCTGCCAGATTATTTTCAGCTGAAAATGTTTGTGAGAATCACAAATAGCACAGTAGTTAAGAGTGACTGAACGTGAAAATCAGGATTGATTTTGATGAATTCTTATATGGTCATTGTGCGACCAATATCAGCTACAAGCACAGAGCTGAGCGGGGCCGGTGCGTTGCTAAAATTTCGCCCCGAAATCGCGCCCATATTTTACAACATTCGTATTTTTACTCCGTTGCAAGTTTCATTCTGCATTTTTATTTTTTTTATCTGCAGTAGGTGTACAGTATGTATGACCACGTCTGCACCCACGCCCATCAGTCAGTCCCTTAGGGCGGACTTAGGTTGCGCACGGAATTCGGAATCCGGAAATATTTACATGCAAAAACTTTGATCTATTTTCGGATGCGGAACAGCATATCTGCGTTTTCCGGAAATATTTCCGTAATCTGGTTTCCGGATGAAACATGAAAAACGCAGAACTCGGAAATGTTTTGCATTCCTTTGAAAACACAGTGAAGTGAAATCTTGTTGAAGGTCAATTCCGTGTTCCGTAAAATTCATCCGAAAATCGGAATCCCTAAATATTTCCGGAAAACGCAAAAAAATAAAAATTCGTCCGGAAACCGGCGGAATCCGGAAATATTTCCGGATGCCGGTCTCCGTGTTCAACCTAGGTCCGCTCTTATTGTATGTTTAGTTCTTTGTTAATGATAACGGCGCGTTGACGGCCATATCGAAGCGGTTGGCACTGTGTGCTACACATAGGCCGCTCTCTGACAAAAGCAAGAAGAAAAAAGTGTGTAGTAAACTTTTTGCTTTTTGCTTTTGTCAGTGAGCGGCCATAATGTTTGTTCTAGGTCATGTTCTTTGCAACAAAGATTAATTTTGTAACAAAACAGCACATACCGTGAAGGTTTCTATGGTCCTCCACGTGACAGGCTGGCTGATGTTTCACTTTCGGACTTGAGGACGGTCGTGCAGCGAACGAGCATTGAATATAATGTTGTTGATCGTTTCGTTTGCTGTCGTCATTTCGCTAAAAAATGACATTTGGAATATAATGTGCACTTGAATACAACTGAAAATTGAAAATTAAGAAGGCAGAGTCGTTTCGAGCTATCGAGCTACAGAGTATAATCGTGGGCAAAATATGCGAGTTTTCAGTAGAAAAAGTGGATGCAGATAAACAAGTGGTACTATGGGTGATATTTTTGAAACGGTGTAAAGGTCAGTTGGGTGTAAGGCCGCTCTCTGACAAAAGCAAAAAGCAAAAAGTTCACTACACACTTTTTGCTTTTTGCTTTTGTCAGAGAGCAAAAGCAAAAAGCAAAAACCTGGAAAAAAAGCAAAAAGTCATCATGACTTTTTATGCCCAAAACCAGGCTGCACAAACCGAAAATCAAAAATTACACATAGGTCTGGAACACGCTAGCGTTTGCTGCTTGTGCGCGCTTCACAACTTTTTGCTTTTTGCTTTGGCTCTCTGACAAAAGCAAAAAGCAAAAACCTGGAAAAAAAGCAAAAAGTCATCATGACTTTTTATGCCCAAAACCAGGCTGCACAAACCGAAAATCAAAAATTACACATAGGTCTGGAACACGCTGGTGTTTGCTGCTTGTGCGCGCTTCACAACTTTTTGCTTTTTGCTTTTGCTCTCTGACAAAAGCAAAAAGCAAAAACCTGAAAAAAAAGCAAAAAGTCATCATAACTTTTCATGCCCAAAACCAGGCTGCACAAACCGAAAATCAAAAATTACACATAGGTCTGGAGTCTGGAACACGCTAGTGTTTGCTGCTTGTGCGCGCTTCACAACTTTTTGCTTTTTGCTTTTGCTCTCTGAAAAACCAAAGCAAAAAGCAAAAAGTGTACTGTGAACTTTTTGCTTTTTGCTTTTTGCTTTTGTCAGAGAGCGGCCTAAAGGTCTGTGGAAAGCTCGGCGTAAGCTTCAAACAGTGCACGCTGAGCCAGCAGCAGACGCGTGTTTCTAACGAAAGGTCAACTTTGACAGTCTGCGGTGCAAGTGTAAATCGTTTGTTTGCAATATTGTTTGTTTAGGCTAGTTGCACAAGCGTTTTTAAACGATATTCGTGAATTTCGTAACCCTTTATGGAGCCATTTTGATTTCGTGCTGCGATCAGTTAGCGGCAGGGTTGGGTTAAAAAAAAAGTAAAAATTTTTTTGTAAAAAATTTTTTTAAAAAAAGCTCGCCATTTTTTCGGTTTTTAAAAATTAGAAGAGTAAGTTCACTTTTTTTATTATTTCACAACTTTTTTTTATTATTCCCCCTTTTTGTAGTAAAAATGCATGTTTTTATGCATGTTTCGACTTGTTCTTTCTCAAAAAATCGACTGCGGCGCTTGTATTTCGCATCGGTACAGTGTCATTACAACGTTAGACAGTCCGTGGCTCTACTACACAACCTAAGCAGCCGTCGTTACGTGAGCATTCAGTTATTCCAGGAAGTCAAAGCTGCTTGAAGTCCAAAATTATCGTTCCAACACCGCGGGTTATGCAGCTGTTTTCATGTAACTTTGCTTAAAAAATGTGCTAATCATTTACCTTTCCCGTGACTTCACTTTCCCTTCGCTTTTTATACTACAATCTACAGATGTTGGTACATATGATGGACAGGCTATCCCCAACACGAATTGTCGCGTTATCTGGCTCATTGTAAACAATATAACCTCGCTACTGCCCGTTTGTGAACACAACTGGTCGGTGTCAACTATTTCTATATTCTCAAGTGCAATCAAATATACTTACAAAAATTTTCGACAATTTTTCACGTTGAGAACGGAAATTTTTTTGGTCCGGAATAAAAAAAGTAAATCTTAAAAAACAATTTTTAAAAATTCAAAAAAAGTTAAAAAAAATGTTCGATAACAAAAAATTTTTTTAATCCAACCCTGGTTACCGGCATCAAATTTTTTGGCCGTCAATGAATGTTCAATTTCTCAATAGCCGTACGGCGGAATGTCAGGCAACTTAAAAATATTCCTTTAAAACGTTTCTGCAACCAGCTCACATGAACTAGAGTGCAAACAAACGATTTACATTAGCACAGCAGACTGTCAAATTTGACCATTCGTTTAGAAACGCGCGTCGGCTTGCTGCAGCGTGCAATGTTTCAAGCTTACATATACACCGAACTTTCTCACACCGAGCTTGCTACCGACCTTTACACCGTTTCGAAAATATCACCCTATGATTCTCTGAAACCTTCTTCTAAATTCTGCTTCGGTCTGCACAAATAATTCTGTGAAAAACATAACAAACATGGAAAGAACGGGAATCAAGCACGTTGTGCTCCTCTTGACAGACTGGCTGGCTGATGTTTCACTTTCGTTGGCGAATGTCGATCTTGTGGCAAAATCGGTTACATTAATATTTATGTTTAAAAACGTGTTGAGCGATTCATTTGCTGCGTCGGTTGTTGACCTGAATCTGATGAAATGAAATAAATAAATAATAATACAATAATAACACACACGCCGCCTACACCCAGGATTGGGCAAAAAAACGACTGTGTTTTTTCTTAAAAAAAACAACGTTTTTTTAAAAAAAAAGCCTGGGTCGTTTTTCGTTTTTTTAAATCCTGAATTTTCTTGATTTTCCCTGATTTTTTCAGGGAAAGTACCCAGATAATCAAGGGAAAACAATTTTTTGTTCCATTTTTTTCAAGAAATTTTCGACCAATTTTTACTTTGTCGAGATACGTCGATATACGGAGTTTGACTTTCAATGATGACCCCGACCAAAGTTGGTTCCATGATGCGGGTCTGATATGGGATCTTAACAACTCGCTAGAAAAGGGCTGAAACCCGTTTATTTTGCCTCAGAACACATAGAATTACTTCATTTAACCACGTTTTCTTCCCAATATGAGCGTTTTCCAATTTTTGGGGGCATATTTTGGTCATCTGGGCGTTTTAAAACAAACGTTTTTTTTTAAAAACGATTTTAAAAAAAACGTTTTTTGCCCAACCCTGGCTACACCTCAGATGTACAGTACAGTAGGTACTGGGCAACAGCAAGTTATGGGACTGTAAAGAAACAAATTTAAAAAGACAACATTTCCGTAAGATCTAGTGTGACATACCTACAATGGGCCTTGATAACTCAGGATGTCTGGACTCAAAAACCATGACTGGAATTGAGCAAGCCGTTTTGTACAGACGTACATACATTGCAACAGTGACCTGATTCAAAGTGACCGAAACAAACAGACTGAACAGACAGGCCAAATACGGAAAATGACATGCGGCGTGCGTTTGTTTTGTGGCGAGATGAGAGCAATTATGAGATGAGCAAATGGAGACGTTGTGATGTGATGCAAGCGATAAGCCGATTGGATTATAGTTTACGATTGAAAAGGGGGTGACACTTGGTGTTGGGGATATGGGACATCACGATGTTCGTTATAGCACCAGACTATGCGATCCACAATTCTGTATCAGGAGGTTTATGTCCAGCTCATTTATATTTCTTGTTTTTCTTTTTTGCCACTGCACGTGATCGGTTTCATTGTGTATGATTGCTTTGTTGGTGGCACATTATGTCGAAAGTGGGCGCGCGCATAATGACAGAGAGGTGCACATCCCAGTTTGCTTGCACCCCGCGGGTATGTACATACAGCGCGGATGCTCCATAATTTGTCAATGTGCCCACAAATCAAATAGGCAATGGGGCAGAAAATACCGTATTTCCTCTAATAGAAGCCCTGTGCTTCATCTTTTTCAGCCGGGGGGGGGCTTCTATTAGATGGGGAGAACTTCCATTAGGGTGGGGTTTCTATTTTTACAGGTGTGTTTGACAAAAAAATAAATTGCTGTTCGCAGTGCGACAAGCGAGATAAAATCTGAAAGTTGCAGCTGGAATGGGTGCTCAGGAGAGCAAGCCTTGGAGGGGGCGTCTGTTAGGGTAAACACGGTATTTTGAAACACCGACTCTGGCGTTCTCTCAATTGGACAGTTGAACTTGTTCAGGAGCTTTCAAAGTCCAATGGCTCGAAAGTACGTCACGTGCAATGAATAACAATTTGGGTGTGAAGTGGAAAGGCGGTGAGACACACACACGCGGTATATTTTGTGTCACAGTTTCGACATTACCAAACGCCCGCACACGGAATGAAAGAATAGAAGGAACAGAGGAAATTCGTTGCCGCTGTTCTTTCATTCCGTCACGGAACTGAATTGCGCGGTACAATTTTCGTTTTTCGGAATGAGTATAACCGCGCCTTCACTTGAAACCCGGGGCTCTGAGTGAAAATTGATGGAAAATTGGCCTACAAAAAATCCAAAATGAAAATGATTCTTCTGATGACATTTCGTCAGAACGTGGCATGACGGCAGAGAAGAACAAAGCAAGAGTGTTCGATATCTTATGTACAGATTTGAATGATTTGGCAGCTCTGCATTTGTGAAAAGCCGATGTTTTCCACTTGCCGAGCAAAATAAATTCAGTTATAGGCCTTCTCCACAAGCGCAATTGGCTTTTGAAAAAAAAACGTTCTTTGTCCTGCCCGATGCGCAGCAGGCCTGATTGGGGACCTCAAAATACTCCAAAACACACGGTTAAATTAAACTAAAAAAGTTGAAAATATACATTTTTTGGAAGATATAATTGAAGAAAACATGGTGCAAAACAACAGAAATCACATGACATTGTGCAACAGCAAACAGCAGAGTTCACACTTTACCGATTCTAGATTGAGTTTCAGAAGGGCCTAATTGTCCAGTCGTCAGCTCAAAGTCGTCAACTGTGGTCGTCAACTCCAAGCAGCTCTCAATGAGCGTGAAAAATAGGGCGCCCTTAGTCATAATGGAAAATGGAAATGGAAATGCAAAAAATAATCTATGTCCAAGTTTTCCATTTCCATTTCCATTACGACTAAGGGCATATTGGAAAATGGAAAATGGAAATGAAACTGCAGCAGTCATGTTTTGACATGTGACAAAAACATTTTCTGTTCCACCCAATTCTCGGCAGCTGATTGGTCAGATTTCACACAGAAAATGTTTTGTTTCCTTTCCATTTTCCATTTTCCAGTATGCCCTTAGTCATAATGGAAATGGAAATGGAAAACTTGGACATATGTAGAATATTTTTTGCATTTCCATTTCCATTTTCCACTATGACTAAGGGCGCCCATATACACATACTCTACAGTGCAGTCGACGACGAGGGTTGACGATCTGAGATGACGACATTAATGTAAGCCTCAGAAGGCACAATTGTTTGGTGACTGCTGCTGCTGCGTGCACAACCAGCACAGCTCACAAGGAGAAAACAAAAAGAGTGGTGGAAAAGATAGGCAGCCCGCTGTGCAAGAGACCACGTGATTCTTTAATCCTGCCCAGGCGTGAAAAAAACTATAGAGAATCATAATCCTGTGTATCACCAATCAGGCACGCACGTATTTTTATTTGTTTTTTTTTTGAACCGATTTACTCTCCCCTTCACAGTGCACCATTATTGCACATTGACAGTGTGAATACTCAGGTTGCTCCATACTTGCGGGCCGGAAAAAAACCGAAAAAAACCGTTTTTTTCTGAGGCCCCGAAAAATACGTTTTTATTTTTCCGGAAATTTTTCCAAGTGGCGACTTTTGAAAAAAAACGTTTTTTTTTCAAAAATTTCCGAGATATTTTAAAGGGTTGCGAAAGGATGTTGTCAAAACCAATGTAAATCGGTGCTAAACAGTTCAAATGAGCACTTTTTAATCTCCAAGTGCATTTTTAGCCTGTTTGAGGCCATTTCCCGACAAAATTTCCTCCAAAATAGGCGTTTTTGGACCATGGGTAAGTACTGGAAAAATATTTGGAAAAAAACGGTTTTTTTCCGAAAAAAAAAACGGTTTTTTTCCGAAAAAAAGCGGTTTTTTTCCAAAAATTTATTTTGCGGAAAAATATGCAAGTATAGGTTGCTCGGTGCGTAAATTCCCTTTTGACTCCCAAAACATTTGTGTGTTGAATAACGTTGCTGTTCGCGTCAGCACGCAACAAATTGAGGTCAGTTCCAGCTGGAACTTGTCATCATCTCTCTCAGCCCATTCTCTTTCTTTTGCTTTTCGAAACACGTGTAACCGGTGCATTTTTGAATCTGGCCAAGCAAGCTTTAAAAAAGTCGTCTCATGAGCACGTATGTAGCTGGACTATACGGTGTAGGTATATTTGCGTGTGCCTGCATCGGCATTGTATTGGTCGCACAATGACCATATAAGAATTCATCAAATAAAGAATAAATAAAGAATTCACGTTCAGTCACTTTAACCACTGTGCTATTTGTGATTCTCACAAAACATTTTCACCTGATGTTTGACACAACAATAAATTGCTGTTCGCAGTGCGACAAGCGAGATAAAATCTGAAAGTTGCAGCTGGAATGGGTGCTCAGGAGAGGAAGCTTTGGAGGGGCGTCTGTTAGGGTAAACACGGTATTTTGAATCACCGACTCTGGCGTTCTCTCAATTGGACAGTTGAACTTGTTCAGGAGCTTTCAATGTCCAATGGCTCGAAAGCAGGGTTGGGCAAAAAAAATTTTTTTTTTAAAAAAGGTTTTTGAAAAAAAATTTTTTTTAAAAATTTTCGGGGGAACAAAATGTTCTAAAACGTCCAAAAATGGCCTTTTTGGGGGTTATTTTTTGTCATTTTTTCTCAAGGGTCGACAAATTTTCTTCACAAAATCACCTTTGGGGCATGTATTTGGTACCTAAGATACCCCAAATGATGTTATTATACCTTCCCTTGGTACATGGGACACAGTATGCATGTGCCTACATGGTACTTCTATGTCATACCCCATCAGGTCGGTCATATACGACTGATTCAGCTGCCCGACAAGTATTTCTGCAGCTTATATTCTCAATTCTGTGTGGTTCATGAGTGAATCTTGCTTATTCGGCCACAAACTGTTGTGTCCGATACCACAGAGCAGCAATCATCGGTCCATATCAAGCACAGACTGTTGGATCGTACCTAAATGACGTAAACACCCTTGATAAGTGATGCAAACCAAGTCACAAAAGTGACTTGTCAATTAAAGTTGCATTTTTTCGCGATTTTGCGCGTTTTTTAGGCAAATTTGGTAAAATTTCCCCGAATCTCAGACTTTTTAAAAAAAATTTTTTTTTTAAATTTTTTTTAAAAAAAAAACTTGTTTAAAAAAATTTTTTTTCCAACCCTGCTCGAAAGTACGTCACGTGCAATGAATAACAATTTGAGTGTGAAGTGGAAAGGCGGTGAAACACACACACACGGTATATTTTTTGTCAAAGTTTCGACATTACCAAACGCACGCACACGGAATGAAAGAATAGAAGGAATAGAGGAAATTCGTTGCCGCTGTTCTTTCATTCCGTCACGGAACTGTATTGCGCGGTACAATTTTCGTTCTTCGGAATGAGTATAACCGCGCCTTCACTTAA
Organism: Rhynchonema sp. JSB1_4; assembly: GCA_030248065.1. NCBI lineage: Eukaryota > Metazoa > Nematoda > Chromadorea > Monhysterida > Xyalidae > Rhynchonema > Rhynchonema sp. JSB1_4. The sequence continues at coordinate 9,487 of JASAMV010005096.1, forward strand.
GCCCGGGGCTCTGAGTGAAAATTGATGGAAAATTGGCCTACAAAAAATCCAAAATAAAAATGATTCTTCTGATAACATTTCGTCTGAACGTGGCATGACGGCAGAAAAAAACAAAGCAAAAGTGTTCGATATCTTTTCTCTATGTACAGATTTGAATGATTTGGCAGCTCTGCATTTCTGAAAAGCTGATGTTTTCCACTTGCCGAGCAAAATAAATTCAGTTATAGCCCTTCTCCACAAGCGCAATTGGCTTTCGAAAAAAAACGTTCTTTGTCCTGCCCGATGCGCAGCAGGTCAGACTGGGGACCTCAAAATACACCAAAACACACGGTTAAATTAAAAAAGTTGAAAATATACATTTTTTGGAAGATATAATTGAAGAAAACATGGTGCAAAACAACAGAAATCACATGACATTGTGCAACAGCAAACAGCAGAGTTCACACTTTACCGATTCTAGATTGAGTTTCAGAAGGGCCTAATTGTTCAGTCGTCAGCTCAAAGTCGTCAACTATGGTCGTCGACTCCAAGCAGCTCTCAATGAGCGTGAAAAATAGGGCGCCCTTAGTCATAATGGAAAATGGAAATGGAAATGCAAAAAATAATCTATGTCCAAGTTTTCCATTTCCATTTCCAGTATGACTAAAGGCATATTGGAAAATGGAAAATGGAAATGAAACTGCAGCAGTCATGTTTTGACATGTGACAAAAACATTTTCTGTTCCACCCAATTCTCGGCAGCTGATTGGTCAGATTTCACACAGAAAATGTTTTGTTTCCTTTCCATTTTCCATTTTCCAGTATGCCCTTAGTCATAATGGAAATGGAAATGGAAAACCTGGACATAGAATATTTTTTGCATTTCCATTTCCATTTTCCACTATGACTATGGGCGCCCATATACACATACTGTACAGTGCAGTCGACGACGAGGGTTGACGATCTGAGATGACGACATTAATGTAAGCCTCAGAAGGCACAATTGTTTGGTGACTGCTGCTGCTGCGTGCACAACCAGCACACCTCACAAGGAGAAAACAAAAAGAGTGGTGGAAAAGATAGGCAGCCCGCTGTGCAAGAGACCACGTGATTCCTTAATCCTGCCAGGCGTGAAAAAAACTAGAGAGAATCATAATCCTGTGTATCACCAATCAGGCACGCGCACGTATTTTTATTTGTTTTTTGAACCGATTTACTCTCCCCTTCACAGTGTACCATTATTGCACGCTGACAGTGTGAATACTCAGGTTGCTCCATACTTGCGGGCCGGAAAAAAAACCGTTTTTTTCGAAAAAAACGAAAAAAACCGTTTTTTTCTGAGGCTCCGAAAAATACGTTTTTATTTTTCCGGAAATTTTTCCAAGTGGCAACTTTTGAAAAAAAACGTTTTTTTCCAAAAATTTCCGAGATATTTTAAAGGGTTGCGAAAGGATGTTGTCAAAACCAATGTAAATCGGTGCTAAACAGTTCAAATGAGCACTTTTTAATCTCCAAGTGCATTTTTAGCCTGTCTCAGGCCATTTCCCGACAAAATTTCCTCCAAAATAGGCGTTTTTGGACCATGGGTAAGTACTGGAAAAATATTTGGAAAAAAACGGTTTTTTCCAAAAAAACGGTTTTTTTCCAAAAATATATTTTGCGGAAAAATACGCAAGTATAGGTTGCTCGGTGCGTAAATTCCCTTTTGACTCCCAAAACATTTGTGTGTTGAATAACGTTGCTGTTCGCGTCAGCACGCAACAAATTGAGGTCAGTTCCAGCTGGAACTTGTCATCATCTCTCTCAGCCCATTCTCTTTCTTTTGCTTTTCGAAACACGTGTAACCGGTGCATTTTTTAATCTGGCCAAGCAAGCTTTAAAAAAGTCGTCTCATGAGCACGTATGTAGCTGGACTATACGGTGTAGGTATATTTGCGTGTGCCTGCATCGGCATTGTATTGGTCGCACAATGACCATAGAAGAATTCATCAAATAAAGAATAAATAAAGAACTCACGTTCAGTCACTTTAACCACTGTGCTATTTGTGATTCTCACAAAACATTTTCACCTGAAAATAATTCAGCTGAGCACCCACGTTGCTGCGGGTCAGAAACAATTTGGTGACTGTATGCTTTGTGTGCGATCGCGCAACGCAACGTCATTGCCCCGTCACTTTCCCTCTTTACGATTCAGGAAAAAATTGACCAATTCTTATAAAGTTATTGGAGGCAAATTTGCCAGAGGCGTTCGCACTGACGAGCCCTGGCGCCTCGGTCTGTCTGCGAATAAAGCAGGGCGAAACAGACCAACATTACTGCGCTCGGTACATTGTGCGACCAATATCCATGGAGAGGAAGAGGAGAGTATGTAGACTGTTCGTCTAAGGGCAGATTTGTGGGTGAACCGCCGCCTGAATACAGTCCTGCGCTTTTCAACGTGTTCAAATCAAAAGTTTGTCCAGCAACCCTTCGAAATAATCACCGTTAGTCTCACTTTCATATCGCATCATTTTTATTCCCTTATTTTCACGACGCGGTTACACGGGTCAGAATCATGAACATATACCGCAGACTTACAACAATAGGAGTTCAAACCTGAAAAAACGATGTACACTTACATACATGGTAATAATTATCATTATTTATTGATTGCTTCATGGTTTCATCACAAAAACGTATCCTTTCCATCGGATCTAAGAATCGCTCTCAGCGTTTCATTGATGTTCAACCGAGCCTCGAGCGCCTGAATCAGGTTGTTGGGTTTGGGCGATGTGTCACAAAAACCTTCGAACCCTAAATGCTAACAGAACAGCCCATGCCTTTTTACGCTTGGGAATTCACTCCTATTCAGGCCCGAAATCGCCAGGACTGAGTGTTTCAGAACTGAACCGTGTCGCACGATATGACTAATATGCTTCAGTTGCACTGAAGCATAACCAAGAACCACATATATTTCGTTTTTTAGGCGCTGAAAACACGAAAGAAACACAAAACACAAAAATTGATCACAAACCTGTTGCTCGAGCAGTTCATTTTCCGCGACAGCGCCTGGTCCCGGACTCGAGGTCGACCGTCGCGGCGGACATATGACGCCGAGATGGGTCTCACTCATCGCCCGTTGCTCCGCGTCCGGACACGAATTGTCCATTATGAGCAGGCAATCGGTCAACGACCAAATGTCAGCAGACACCGAATCATACGCGGAATACGCCCTCGTCGCTGTTGCTCACTTGATCGCAAATAACGCTCGTTTGGTGACTGTTACCACCAAAAGCCGTTGCTCTGGATGTTTATGAAGGTCACTTGGTCATAAAATACGGTTCCCCATATGGTTGATTTCATCCTACTTTGTTACGATACGTACGAATATACTGGCCACGTCGACTACATACATAACCATGAACCGCATTCTAAATCCTGGCCAAAGCTATACATAAACTGTACACATAAGAACTGAACGTGATTCCATCATTTAGTTAGCACTGCAACAGCTCCTGCTAAAAATATATGCAAAAATCGGCTCACACCTAATTTTGTTGAGAAAGCAAACAAATATACTTCTCTGGTAGATCTTTTGAGAAAAACAATTTATCCCAAACTGAATCCCCCGGCCACAGTTCAGAGATGCTACGAGAGAATAGTTTTTTATGCGTGTAAGGCTCCGATACGTACTGGGTGACCCAAAAAATGGAAACCAAGCTCCAGACTCATCAAAAAAGGTTTTCATTTTTGTTGGGTCCCAATGAAGAAGTTGTTCGTTGGGATTAATCACATTTACGCTGGTCAAGGTCAGCAAATGGTGTATGTCACTCACAAAAAGGCGCGTCCAAACAAAAAGTGATGGTTGATGGTAGTGATGGGCTCGCGCTTTGAATTTTACCTTCGCGCCCTCTTCGCGCTAGGCGCGAAGCGCGACGTCGCGCTTTCGCGCTTGATTTCGCGCCCAAATTATAGAAATTATAAGGCAAATATACGCCGCCATGTGTATTTACGCAAGTATTCATCAATCATAGTTTATTGAGGTGCATAAAGTTGGTTATCAGTCATTTTCTGGCGTAAAAAAATCTGTGTTTTGACGTTCAAAGGTGCTGTTCTGCATGCTGCACTGCATTATCAAAGCGCGAAATGCAAGAAAAACTTTCGCGCCCTCTTCGATCCCGGCGCGAAGCGCGAAAGCGCGAAAAAAGCGCGAAAATTCCAGGTGTAAGCGTATATCACTGATTGATCGCACGAAAGTGGGTTCCAATCACGAAAAGGTAGATTGCAAATACAGGGATAAGAAATTTTTTTGCGCAAAAAAGAGCGAACACAGCAGGTGTGTCAATGTTTGTCGATTGTATACTCTGACAATTCTTTTGGGAGAAACTTTTCAAACGCGTTGCCTGATCCGTAAAGCGCATGATGCGTGCACTGGCTATAGCGGTCACGTGACTTCTGTAGCCAAGTGCACGCATAATGCGCTTCACGGATCAGGCAACGCGGTTGAAAAGTTTCTCCCAAAAGAATTGCCAGAGTATACACTACTCATACAATGTATTTTGCGCTGGGCACAGTGTGAACAAAGAGTTCACTGAGAGCTTCAGAACCTATACTTGCGTGCGTTACAATAGAATGCACCAAGACAAGAACCGCACGGTGTTTTGCGGTTATTTACCACAACCTGATCAACGATGTCCAACATTCTTCAGCACAACAACCAAGATCCCTAATGATACAACGCCGAGTAGTGTCGGTATATTACGTACTGTACTTGTGTGTGTGTGTGTGTACATTATGTTCAGGTAAAATACTGTATAATTGTCAACAATGTTTGTCAGCAGTCTTTTACAGCACGAATTCCGTTATGACACCTTGGTGAGGATTTGCCGACGTAATCTTGCTGACAGGAGCCAAAAACCAACGGAAGAGAAATTGGATCTTTTTGTGTGCTTCTTTGCGTCAGGACCAAAGCTGTGGCTTTGGATCCCCAAAAATGATTAACTTGGTCTCTGGTCCAAGCCAAAGCAAATAAATCAGTCCACGCCTTTTTAAATCCTCTTTTTTGGTTTTGGACGGCTCAGCAAGGTATTTCTCCTACCTCGGGTGTAACATCGCATTGGGAACGGCTTAACAACTGCTGAAAACTTTTGCTGACAAACGTTGCTGACAGTGTCACTAGTGTGTTACGGTTGTTTGTGTATTTGTTTTCGCTCGCTCTTGTCGTGATTTGATAACTTTCCTGCAACGTTGAGAAGTGCTGGTTGTTATTTTTGATCAATTCTGTGACAATAACATTCATATTGTTGCTGGTCCGGCTTTAATAGTAGCCGTTCGGCGCTACGCAAAAGCGAAAAATCCCTCGCTTACGCCAGATACATATTGGTTATTTCTATGTATAAAGTTGGGTAAAATTACAATAGGTGAAAGTCACGCGCTTGTTACGGACAGAGACATGTCAATCAGGACAACACGAAATAAAAGTTATAAGTCATTGCGCTAAAATTCTGCCCATTTCTGCGTTTATCGCGCCAGATCGCGGGAGACACGTTAAGTCAAAAACCGAAAAACCTATACAATGGTTTGTTCACCGCTGAACCCTTTGCTGAAGAGAGTGGGCATCCATCCAGCCACGTTTGCCGTCGCAACCACTCAGTTCGGCTCAACGCTGCTGCACAGTGTGTTGATGTTCTACTACGTTAAGGTGGGCTGGCTGATGTTTCACACCATCACTGCTTGTCAGTTTTAATCTAGCATTGGTTAAATGAATGATTCATTCCATAGCCCTTTTAATCACCACCGGGTGTGCACTTTGTGCACATCAGGGCATGGGTTGTTCGTGGTGTGCTTCGACTTTGACTTGGAATCAAACTGTGTGCATGTTATACACATATCTATATGTGTAATGACACAAAAGGGGCTTCGTAGCTTTGGCCGGAGCCGGCCCTGAGCGACCTAATCTCCGTGCGTTGACTACACGTTTCCCTCTCAGGTCTTTTTGAACGTCTACAAGATCAGCGAGGGGTGGTTCGAAGTGGTGCAGGTGCTGTTCTTGGTCTGGAACGCCATCAACGACCCCTTATTCGGATATCTGCAGGTTTGGCATGTTGTTTTGTGTGCTCGGAAACTTTTATTTATCATCGGTTGTTCGGGTGCTGGATTCCAGCAGTGCGAAGAGTGTTTGAGCACTTGAATTTTCCTATGATGAGCATAGTTGGGCTTGAGCGCCAGCCAAAGTCCGATGACATTGTTAGGTGGAGTTGTACTTGCCCATTTTGGGCGTGTCCATTTTGGGCATATTTTGTGATAGAGTTGGGGCACTGATTTTCCACCAGCGCAAAAGTTGTTCCCTTGCACCAAATGAGCAACTTTTACGCTGGACGAAAATTGTGCGATAACTCTATCACAAAATATGATTGTAACAAAAATTTGTTCTCCTCATTGTCTACAAGCCCAAAATGGACAAGTATAACTCCAGCTTTACGTGCAGTGGGGCAGTGTAATGGAGGCCCCTGGACTAAGCATCGGTCGTCTTAACGATGAGCAGGTCTTCGTGCAGCCGTTTGGTGTGGTGAAACAGCACCCTCCAACATGTGCACTGATTGCTGCTGAAAGTGTACATTATGTCTAACAGGATTTGCCACATTGCCTGCGGGCGTTTGCATTCACCTGGCACTGGAGGTGCAAAAACTCAAATAAACAAATAAAATAAAATGAATAAAATGTCACTGTGTCCGCAATTGGGCACTCCGATCCTTTCAGGACGTGGCCCATTGCGGTTTCAAATGGATGCGCAACCGTCGTCTGTCCATTCTGTACTTCGGTCCCCTCCTGGCCGTGTCATTCATGATCCCCTGGTGGACTCCGTTCACCTACACGGACTCCACCCCGAGCTACGTTGCTGGATTGCATCTATTGTTGGCGTTGTTCATGTACGACGCGTGTTTTAGGTTGGACGCAATCTGCTATTAGTTCCAGGGCTTAGTCATAATCTTGTGCATTTCATCAGCTGTTTTCATTGGTTTCCATCCACAGACAATGAATTGAATAACATCAGGGCACCAGTGTAGCTCGTAACAGTGGCGCATCGAAGGCTGTGCAGGAGAGGCTGAGGCTAGAGGCTTATGGAGTCCATTGCCTATTGTTTTGTGAGAATATACGGGATATAAATCTGAATACAGCAACAAAAGAATTGTCAAATTGATTTAACATAAATGGCACCCTTGCGTGAAGTCTCGGCCAACTGACCACGCGTGTGTGTGTGTGTTATGCAGCCAGTGCACCAGTGGCTGGCTGCTGCTTCACAATAGCACGTAATGAGCAATCATATATTAATTTATATTTTTTTATATTTTATGTATATTTAATGCCAAGTCGCAAAGTCAAGCCCGCAATCCCTGACCACCCCCTGCCGTACGCCAACCCAAATGTTTGCCCCATATCTCAGTTTCGCCCTGTTAGCCTGGTGGGCGCTGATCGCCGAGTTCTCAACGGACAACAGTGACCGAATTCGACTGATCAAGTACACCCAAATTGCCGGGCTGCTTGGCGCAAATGGAGTGTTGCTGATTGAAAAATTGTCGCATAGCTTACAGGTACACTACAATGTGGATGGTCCAAAAATCATCCGAAACGTTGTACGCGCGTTGTGCATTGGTGTGATGCGGTAAATTTTTGGGATAATATGCTACTGTGTACCGGCTCTTAGGCTGTTCGGCAGATTCCATGTGCCAACATGCTTTCTCGACCAGCTGATGTTTCAACAGCGATGAAAAGGAATAAAGCACTGTGGGCATGGTATACGTATGTATTGGTCGCACAATGACTATATAAGAATTCATCAAATCAATCCTGATTTTCACGTTCAGTCACTCTTAACCACTGTGCTATTTGTGATTCTCACAAAACATTTTCAGCTGAAAATAATCCAGCACATCAACCACGTTGCCGCAGGTCTGAAACATTCTCTTTACTACATGCTTTGTGTGCGATCACGCAACGCAACGTCATTGCCCCGTCACTTTCCCTCTTTACGATTCAGGAAAAAAATTTGACCAATTCTTATAAAGTCATTGTGCGACCAATAATCTGTGTTTGTGTGTGGAACGCTTGTTGAAAATTCTTGATTTCAAAGCGAAACACATTGCCCTCAAGTCCTCAAGCAAGCGTGTTTCCCTGATTGTGTGCGAGAATGAAACATCACGGCGTGCGAATGCAGTGCGCTGAAGTTTCAAATCTCACAGATAAACCGCGGCATTCGCAACTTCTGGTTTAGTAGCTTCGGCAGCTGTGCCATTGCCTGAAGAGGCAAATCTCATTCATTGCTGTTTTGTCACGTGGAGGATTTTGTTGAACGTTTGCACGGTTTTCTTTTCCTAGATTCGACCATTATTGCAACCATAAATGATCAGCGCTGCATACTGTGACGTTTTCTTTTTCGCTTTGCAGCCATTTTATGTTCAAACAGCAGAAGCAGCAAAAAAAGAAAAAGCAGCATAATAATCCCGGTAAAACATCCTAGGCCAAACGTTTGCATCGTCACACCAATACACAGCGTGGAGCTTAGATTAGGATCTTTAGATTAAGATCGTCCGGCATCCACATGGTGAATACTACACCACTTTAGCCAGGGTTACTACAAAGAGAGTACACTGTACCTGCAGTGAAGCATATGAGGTGAACAACGACACTCTACATTCATATTTCACGCGTCTTTCGCAGGACATGACATCTTTTCTGGTGGTCGCGCTGGTGTTCGCTTGTCTGGCAACAGTCTCCTTCGTTTATACCGGCTTGTTTGCACCGGACACCGCTGCGCAGATTGAAGACTTTAAATTGGATCAGACTTTTGCTCATGATCACGACAAAAAGGGGAAGTTAGTGCAATCAGTTGTTCGAGGGGCCGCCTAGCTGAACATTTTTTTGCACTTTTGGTGTTAAGTATCCAATTCCCGACTTGCACCAAAATGTCTGCGTGTGTTACGGTTCAGTCCCATGCCACGGTACTCATTCGGCACGAAGGTTAAAAACCGATAATCAAAGGTGAAGGAACACTTACAGTACTTTTGTCGCCGACATGGTATTTGAATCGCTTTTGAATGAATTCAGCGGCTTTTAATCACACGTGCTTTGCATACGAGTATTGATTTTTTGGTTTTTTTAAGATTAAACTCGATTAAAGATGGTGGGTGCCCGCCCGGTACTTAAGGGTTTGGTCCCCGAGCGCATTAATTTAATCTGAATTCAGATTAAAAGTGATGAAAAGCGATTAAAAAACGGAAGTGTCGCAAATACATAAATCACATGCAAAAAGTGTTGCCTGCCGTGATTGAAGCTGGTGGTGGTCCCACCATGTTCTGATTCGTGTCTGATTAAACTCATATTTTGCGCATTTTGTGTTTTTCGAACCCATTTTCTGTCGCACTGTATGGCTGAATTGTGCTCGTTTTTTGCTGGCTACCTACCGTCCAAATATACTCTCGATTTATGCCAGTTATCACTTGATGGCACATTGAATTATGATAAAAATACAGATAAAAAAATCGCAAAATAAAGAACGCACACTTCCATTTTTTTAATCGCTTTTCATCACTTTTAATCTGAATTCAGATTAAATTAATGCGCTCGGGGACCAAACCCTTAAGTACCGGGCGGGCACCCACCATCTTTAATCGAGTTTAACCTTAAAAAACCAAAAAATCAATACTCGTATGCAAAGCACGTGCGATTAAAAGCCGCTGAATTCATTCAAAAGCGATTCAAATACCATGTCGGCGACAAAAGTACTGTACGTATCCGAACATGAGCCCAAGAACGGAACTACACACACAGGCAAGTTCCCCAGTCTGGTGAATTACTCTTACGACATCAAACTTGGCGATCACATCGGTCCTGCACGTTCGCGTGCGATTTCTGCATGTTGGATATTGAGATCTAGTGATCTTATTAATGCTATATTTTGACCAGCACAAAGCATTGTGAACAATTTTTACGCTGGTCGAAATTAGTGGCTTCTGTAAACCTCTTAACAGGCCTGATGCAAAAAATAGCAAGCGACCGCGGCAGGTGTGATCCGATATCACCGCGTTTTCCATCGCTTTTTTATAATCTCTACAGATGGCGCACCGGCCTGCAGCACACAATCGAGGTTTTCAAGAACGCCGATTTTCACCGTTTGGTCTGGACCAATTTCTTCCACACGATACGCTCCACGGCTGTAATGAATTTCACAGCGATTTTCGTCGAAGGCCTGGTGCCACGTACTTGGATGCCGCTGGGCTCGTGGCGTATCAGCATATTCTACTGGTTGTGCAACGTGGTGCCAAAGGTGCGCTGGGGGGCTTGCTTCTGTGGTTGCATTTGGCTTGGTGTTTCGTGCGAACAACTTTACGCTCCTTAGGCCAGGCCCGATCTTGGGCCAACCCCAGGGCTCTGTACTCGCAATCATGTTCATTCATGCAGCAGATTCGAACGCAACAAAAAACCACCGGTCATATGTGCGTCTTCGTTTGTGTACATAACAAAAACAATCTCCGGTCTTGAATACGAAGTTCATTTTCAAGTCCAGCACTTGTGCGAAACGCGAAACCATGCGTTTTCGAGTTTCGGTCGGAATCGAAGCCCAGGAAATGGGCGATCAATCATCAGATCTCTGAATTAATCCGATTCTCGACCCGATGTCTCGTTTCGAATGTTTACCAGGCTTCAAATGAGATTGGAACTGTAGGCTCATGGCCGACCACAAATTCTGACCATTTCCGTCGGCATGTGGCTCGGTTTCAATAAAACGTCGTCCAAAAATTGTCCTCTTTTTGCAATTTTTAGTTGATAACACTTTTTGCTGCGCCACTTCTATTCGCAGGCGGCTGGAATCCGGGTCGGTTTGACTTATGTTTAGCTTTGACGTGGCTACAAAATCTTGTATACAATAAACACATCCCCGTAAAAGCGCAGCCAAGCTGACCATGGGTGATATTTTCGAAACGGTGTAAAGGTCGGTGAAAAGCTCGCTCGACAGCTCAGTGTGATAGACCTCGGTGTAAACTTGAAACATTCCACGTTAATAACAGGCAATGTTTCACGTTTACACCGAGCTGCGCCGACCGAGCTTTCGACCACACTGTACACCGACCTTTACGCCCAACTGACCTTTACACCGTTTCGAAAAATTCCACCCTTTTGACGTGGCTACAAAATCTTGTATACAATAAACACATCCCCATAAAAGCGCAGCCAAGCTAACAATGGGTGATATTTTCGAAACAGTGTAAAGGTCGGTGAAAAGCTCGCTCGACAGCTCAGTGTGATAGACCTCGGTGTAAACTTGAAACCTTCCACGTTAATAACAGGCAATGTTTCACGTTTACACCGAGCTGCGCGACCGAGCTTTCAACCACACTGTACACGACCTTTACGCCCAACTGACCTTTACACCGTTTCGAAAATTCCACCCTTTGACGTGGCTACAAAATCTTGTATACAATTAACACATACCCGTAAAAAGCGCAGCCAAGCTGACCATGCGTGTCAATCAGGGTTGGGTTAAAAAAAAGTAGATATTTTTTTGTAAAAAAAATATTTTTTTTTTAAAAAATATGTTGGCCTCTTTTTTTTATTTTAATTTTTTATTTAGTGTGTCCTCTTTTTTTTTTATTTTCCCCTTTTTTTTTATTTTTTTTTTTTTTTTTTTTTTTTTTTTTTTTTTTTTTTTTTTTTTTTTTTTTTTTTTTTTTTTTTTTTTTTGTTTTTTTTTTTTTTTTTATTTAATAATTTTTTTTTTTTTTTTTGTTTTTGTTTTTTTTTTTTTTTTTTTTTTTTTTTTTTTTTTTTTTTTTTTTTTTTTTTTTTTTTTTTTTTTTTTTTTTTTTTTTTTTTTTTTTTTTTTTTTTTTTTTTTCTATTTTTTTTTTTTTTTTTTTTTTTTTTTTTTTTTTTTTTTTTTGTTTTTTTTTTTTTTTTTTTTTTTTTTTTTTTTTTTTTTTTTTTTTTTTTTTTTTTTTTTTTTTTTTTTTTTTTTTTTTTTTATTTTTTTTTTTTTTTTTTTTTTTTTTGTTTTTTTTTTTTTTTTTTTTTTTTTTTTTTTTTTAATTTTTTTTTTTTTTTTTTTTTTTTTTGTTTTTTTTTTTTTTTTTTTAGGTGTCAATACACAACACGCAAGTATGTCACATACAGTCAGCGGATAAGTGCACGCTTAGTAAGAATGGGTGGCCACAACGTTTTGTGCCAAAATAAAGTCAACCCCCCTCCGACCACACCTGAGCCCCAGGCTGCGAGCAAAGTGTATACCCGTCCATTGTGTGCATTGCGAGCACAGTTCCACTTGATTTCAGGACAAACCTCGTTTTTGATCCGGGTATTGTGTTTTTCGATATCCTGATCCCATTCGAAGCTCCGCCGAAAATTGTCAATCAATGAGCAGCTCACAAAATCTGTCTGATAATAATGGGGAGCCTATGTACATTCCAAAATCCTTTGTGAACAAAAATAGCTCTCTTCGACTGGGGCGCGAACCCAGGTCCTCCGCCTAACCGGGGCATTGCTCTACCAACTGAGCTATCGAATCGGTTTGATGTTATTCATCCGACGTCGTTTCGAAGTTTGGCTGGTATGCTTTGGTATACATCTGACTTTGGAACCAGAGTGACAAACCCTCCATTCGTATTCCAGGTGCTCCTCATCTGCAGTGGTTCGTTTCTGCAGTTGGTCGGCTGTCACCGTGTGTTCAAACAGTCGTTGCTCGTCTCAATGGGCGTGGCCACGGTGGCCTATTTTATCGGACGCCACCAGCCCTGGGCGATTCTCGTGTTTGTGTTTGTTGAAACGTGCGTTCGGTTGTAATTGATTGTGTCTGTTTACCTGAAACTAAGCCTAAGCCTGAAACTGGCTGTGCCTGAATCGACCGGGGCCTGAATAGTCCCGGAATAAATTTTGTCAGCTAAACATCTCATTCATGCGGGCATGTTGTTGCCTTACTGCGACTACATAATAAGAAGATCTGTGTCCCATGACCAGATTACGGATGGGGCGTATTGTAATCGCAAACGTAGCTTCATCAGCCTGTGCAAGATCTGAATAGCGTTTTGTCGTTTTGCAGGCTGTTGCTTGATTGCACGTGGATGTTGTTCCAGGTGTTGTTCCCAGATCTGATTGATGCCGATACCTTGAATATGAAACGATGGTAATGTCTAAACTGTCGTTCGCTTTACTCAAATAAACAGATTCTTTGGGGAAATAATATTTTTTTTTGAATTTTCGTTTTTGGCCTATCGCCTGTTGTGGTGCATTCAACAGAGACGGTGCACCGACGCAATGAAAAACAAACTTAAAAACTCCATTTTGTTATTTGATATGTTTTGGAGTCATTCAATTTTTTCGAACTAGTGGTTTAAAAAAGAACAGTATCTTTCCGGCTCCGATGTTATCGCTGTGTTCCCCCCGTGTAGAGTGAATATCATTCACAGCGCAGTACGCATAGTCCAAAGAATTTGCTCATCAGGCGTCCGTCACCGTTCCAATGCGCGTTTCGAAACTATCAAAAACAATAGAAAGAGAAATCGACATTGCATAAAAATACGCAATTTCTCTTCCTATTGTTTTCAAAATGTTTCGAAACACGTGGTGGAACCGTCGTAACAGGTGTCGGATGAGCTGGTGTCTGGACCATACATATGTACAGTACTGTTACTTTGAAGTAGGCACATTACATCAGCCATTCTGTGCAGCACGCCAATTTCTTCGATCATTATGAGTCTGAACGCGTTGTTGGTCAAACCGGCCCAATCCCTGGCACCGATGTTTGTGGTCGCCGTGCTGAATCGATTTGGATATCGCGATTACAGGAATGAGATTGATGTCACGCCTGAGGTACTGCATTTTGCGCTCTGTTTTTCATTGTTTTGACAAAGGTTCTCTGACAAAGCTTACTCATTTCGAATTGTTGTGTTAGAATATGCTGCTGACAGCAGATGGACTAGCTGCAATTTCTAGCTGTTAATTGGGGCTGCGCCTTCAGGTTCTGCAGAAGACACGGAAGGTCAGCAGCACACCCGGCGAGCCTGCAGGCGTATGACCCTGCGCATGTGACCTCTTGTGCTCGGTGCGTGCGGGGCTTGCAGGCGCAGGCCTCAAACAGCCAAAAATTGCTGTTGGTACTGTACATTTTACAAATGAAATATCACTCCATGAAAAAACAGTTTGTCAATCCACTTTAAATCAATATCAATTTTGTCATCAGGTGTTCGCCACTGACATAAACGTCACGTGACCTGATCACCAACCAGCTGCAGGTCAATGGCAGTCTGCCGGATTCCGGACTGTTTCTGCATTTACAGAGGAGCAGGTGAGAATCACACTTGTACATATCTGGAGCGCAGTCAGTAAGTGATAAAAATTTCTCCCACACCACCTGATCAATGAACCAAAGGCTCAATCCTTCATTTATCGTAATTTTCCGGTTACAGCCCTTGGGCACTATTCGGCACTACCGTGGGAAATCAGATTTTTATTTTTTTTCCAAACAGAGTCCCATGGCGGTATTTTTGAACCACATTCTGATCAGATAGGCTGTACAAGATTGTTTGTGCTTTACCCAATACATTCAACAGACGGCAGCGTATGACGGCTATTCTGGTTCGCATGAATTTTATATGTTAATGATGATTGGGGTCAAAATTAATGAATATTTAGAAAAAGTGTGAATTATTAAGTAAAATAGGTTGTCTTGTCCCTTTTTTACCGACCGGTCGGAGCCGAAATTTGAAAACACTGATTAAAAAAACGAAGAAGGGCCTCAGGACATTCGGGAAACATTTCCCAAGAAAGCCGCCACCTGGGCTCTATTCGGTAAGCAGTAACCGGGTCTTGCTGGGTCTCGGGAGAGGGAAGTGAAACACATGCCCAACTTTCGGCCCATCTCACAGGACGATTGGTATGAGCTGCGTGACGTCATGTTCAAATTGATGTGCGCCCTCTCGGTGGTGGGTCTGGCATCGACTCCATTCTCCGGGGATTTATGCTCCGAAACAAACACACAAGACGGAAGAGGATAAAGTTGACAAAAGTGTGCCTGATTTATTCAAGCGACAACCAAGATCTTTGAAGGACGCGGAACGAATGGTTTTTTTTTGAAAGGCTCACCATGTTGTCAACTTGCTGAACATTTGATTGAAGCCAACGATTAACGTGACTGTTCAAACCTCTTTTCTTTCCCAATCTCGTGCTCAATGTGGTGGTCGTTTTCTGGTCTGCACAAAAAACCAATAATCGATTTCGAACCATAATTGTGTATTGATAAAGTGCTCGAACGGGAATGCTTATCGGGATCGGGATCTCGGAATTTTATCGGGATTGAAGTTCTACGTATCGGGATTATTTCGGGGTTCGGTATCGGGATCCCGTTCGAACATTTCTTGTGTATACATGCTTAGCTGTGTTATGAAATGCATCTGAAATGAAGGTCACGTGACCAAATGGAATCCGGATTTTCTCAATCAGAAACTAACCCAATCAGTCATATTTTCATTGAAATCCATTTTCCATACAGTTTTACAGGTTTTTGGTTCAACTTGGCAGGCATTTCAGCAACGGGTTTTGAAGCACAGGGCTAACAACCCTGCCGCACAAGCCAAAAGCACGCGTGAACAACTTGTAACTATCTCAATGCCGCAATGATTCGCCGTTTTTTTGACAGAACCTCTCGTTTCTCCCCTTTTAGTTAAATAACTGCAGGAACAAGACTTGAAAACTAAAAAAAACAACAAAATTTCTTTTTCGGCAGTAGGCAAAAGAGATCGCTGATGGTGACTAGGTAGATGACCGCGAGATTATGTAAAGCTACGTATTGCACGATATTTAGTCATCGTAACTTTCGGAGCATGCCAAATAAGTTCACTGGAACACATCAGATTTAATACTTCAGAAAAAAATAGTTTTCCAAATCAGCTTCCCACCATTTATGAGTATACTAAACACGGTCATCGAAGAATTGCAAGCAAGTCCCACCTAACAAGTTGCCAGTGGCGGCATATCGCAAGATTTTCCTCAAACAAAGGCCTATACAAACGAGATTTGTTTGGCAGTAACAACGGCCATCAACGCGCCAATGAAGCAGACGTACTGTATATGTACAGCACACATGCGCAGCACAAACGCGCACTAATGTTTGTCGATTTTCATACTGATCTCGCAGCCTTGATGCTGCGGGACGATCGCCCAAGAAGTGAGCCCGTTTAAATGTTTATTCAGGTACAATTCGTTGTCATGTGCAAGCCCAGGTGCCTAAATTTTTTCCGGCGCCCTATTACAGGGCCAATCAAGAATGGTCTATAATGGAGAAAATACGAGCTCTTTCCAGGTTTTCAGATCATCGGCAAGATTCTTTACCTACTGTACATAGCATTGGGAGCTTTTTAACTGCTGCCATTTTTGTGACAGCAAACTTTGATGACAATATTGCTGTGTTCCGGTTGTCTGTGTATTATTTTTGTTGCCGCTCGCTCTTGTCGTGATTTGATAGCTTTCTTATGACAATGGTGATAACGGCTGGTTTGATCAATTTTGTGACAATTATTGTATATTCATAATATTGCTGTCTCGGTTAATAGCAGCCTTACACTTTTAAGCAGGTTACGTTTGCGTTATGTTTTGTCGGGCAAAATAAAGAAAACAATCTGGACTTTTGCTTGCTCTCTGTCCGTTGTTATAGTTGCTACTTTTATGTTAATGGCCAATCTAACAAGAAATCTTGTTTTGTTGCAGACATATACAAGGAATTCACAAAGTAAAAGCTATAAAATTGTTTCGCTCAAATTAAATTAAAAGCCAAAAAACCTCCAAAATGGTCTCTTCACCCCTGAACCCTTTGCTGAAGAGAGTGGGCATCCATCCAGCCACGTTTGCCGTCGCAACTACTCAGTTCGGCTCATCGCTGATGTACAGTGTGTTGATGTTCTACTATGTTAAGGTGGGCTGGCTGATGTTTCACACGATCACGTGTCAGTTTGAACTGTTCATTTCAGAGCGATTTATTCAACGGCTTTCGCTTTGCTGACATTGGTACGTGGGGTGGCAGTGGTCTAGTTTGACATTGAATTGGCCATCAAACTTGTTTTATAGATACACAATACATGAAACTGCAACCAGCTGTTCATATGTGTATATGTACGTGCAGTAAATATGTGTAAATAACACGCGTATGTGCCGTACAGCCAGTGCATAACTGGCTGGCTGGCTGCTGTTTCACTCTGTGGTGCGAATGCTCTAAAACATTCTCGATGCCAATCCAAAGTCAAGTCAAGACCCGACCTTGATGTCAGCAAAGTGCATCCATCAGGGTCACGTTTCCCTCTCAGGTCTTTTTGAACGTCTACAAGATCAGCGAGGGGTGGTTCGAAGTGGTGCAGGTGCTGTTCTTGGTCTGGAACGCCATCAACGACCCCTTATTTGGATATATGCAGGTTTGGAGGTTGTTTTGTGTGTCATACTCTTTGTGGCTGTACCATTTCCAGCCAAAACCCAGTTCGACGCAAAAAATGTTTCGTCTTGCGATTTTTGAAACATCTGCGGGCACGCGTGTCAACAGTTGAGCGTCTCAAAGCACGCCACCACGCCCATATACACAATCTGGTGCAAGCCGACCATTTCCGACCCAAACTGGAGTTGACCCAAAAGTGTTTCGAGTGTGCCAATTTTTTAAACACTGGCCCTCGGATTCTTGTTTCAGGCCACCCAGAGTTTAGGACAGTTTTTAGGACCTAAACCCAAAAATCGTGGTTTTCGACTTTTCGAGAAAATCCTACAAGGATCCCTGTGACTTCTTGGCAGTAAAAAACCATAGGTCAGCACAAACCTATGGTTTCAAATTTGTCCGAGCCACTGTCATTCCTGCAGGGCGTCGCAGATTGCGGTTTCAAATGGATGCGCAACCGTCGTCTGTCCATTCTGTACTTCGGTCCCCTCCTGGCGGTGTCATTCATGATCCCCTGGTGGACTCCGTTCACCTACACAGACTCTACCCCGAGCTACGTTGCTGGATTGCATCTATTGTTGGCGTTGTTCATGTACGATGCGTGTTTTAGGTGAGGCATAATCTGGTGTCATTATCTTAGTGTATTGGTCGCACAATGACTCTATAAGAATTGGTCAAATTTTTTTCCTGAATCGTAAAGAGGGAAAGTGACGGGGCAATGACGTTGCGTTGCGTGATCGCACACAAAGCATGTAGCAAAGAGAATGTTTCAGACCTGTGGCAACGTGGTTGATCTGCTACATTATTTTCAGCTGAAAATGTTTTGTGAGAATCACAAATAGCACAGTGGTTAAGAGTGACTGAACGTGAAAATCAGGATTGATTTGATGAATTCTTATATAGTCATTGCCGACAATACGCAAATTTGAACTTCGGTCAATTTCCGATTGTCGAAATACAAATACAATTAGTTTGGTCGAATTTTGTATTTCAGTCGCTTAGAATTATACGTGTAGTATAGGTAAACAATGGCCCGAATTCCCAACCGGGCAATCGCAATCAATTTGCGCGGTGCAATTGCACAAGTGCCGCGTAATTGATACAATCGTACGTTCTCCACCTCGGTGCGTAAATTCCCTTTTCACTCCCATGTGCGTTGAACACCGCTGCCGTCTTTGCGTAAACACGCAACAAATTGAGGTCATACAGCTTGGAAGGTGTCGTCATCCTCGCTTTCAATTGCACCGGCGTTATTTATCGCCATGCCGCGATCGAGTACTCGGGTGCTGCCTCAGATACGAAGGGAGTGTTCGGTTGCTCAATGTGTCGGCAATTGCAAATTTGCGTATGTTTGGTGCGTTGAGAGGCGTAGTTCAGGTAACGTCATGCTGGCAAAAGCAGGATGGTGCTGAGGCCAGTTCGTATACATCGGGGATCATCATCCGAAGTCGATGTTTTTTTCGACACTCCAGTAATAAATCCCGAACATGCTGAGCACTCAATCAGTCTCTTATCGTCTGGTAAGTGGCGGTTGTGTGGGGGAACATGTCGAAGTCCAGTTCTCCCTTCAGTTTCGCGCTGTGCGCCTGGTCGGCGTTGATCGCAGAGTTCTCGACGGACAATCGGGATCGAATTCGATTGGTCAAATACGCCCAAGTCGCTGCGCTCATTGCCGCCAACGGAGTGCTCTTGATTGAAAAATCGTCGCGCAGTTTACAGGTACTACCTACGTTCACGCACCAAGGTTTCCAGGTGCACATGCTTCTCACCTGAGAGCGTCTGTGGTCTGACACAGAGCGCGCATTACGGGCCCAAGAATTTATTGCACACTATTCGCATGTCCCTGCAGCGAATAGAGGGGAGAATTGTGCGTGCGCGCTGCGGTGCACACATTGTTCGGTATATGAAGTATAGTTAGTGCGGCCACCAAGCTCGTTCCAGTAGCTCAATTGGTAGAGCGCCTGACCGGTTGGGAGGTCGGAGGTTCGAGTCCTCTTAGGAACATTGTTTGGTGGTCGCAAGTCGACACGTCGACGAGGTCCTGTTCCGAATTTGTTTCGTTCCAGCAGCTTCAGTCCAAGATTTACGGCACCGAATGCGCAGAATGAGCAAAAGCATATCATTTCGCATTATGATACGGGTTTTTTTGGCCCTGTGTGTCTGACTTGCTAATAGTGTCAAAGGGTACATGCATAGGGTGATATTTTCGAAAAGATGTAAGGTCAATTGGGCGTACAGGTCGGTGGGGGCATCCGCAGCTCCAGTGCAAGTGAGCTATACGTAAGCTATAAGTAACGTAACAAAAAATCTGTTGTACGGGAGGAATTTTCGAAACGGTGTAAAAGTCAGTTGGGTGTAAAGGTCGGTGTAAAGTTCGGTCGAAAGCTCGGTCGGCGTAGCTCGGTGTAAACGTGAAACATTGCCTGTTATTAACGTGGAATGTTTCAAGTTTACACCGAGGTCTATCACACTGAGCTGTCGACCGAGCTGGCTACCGACCTTTACACCCAACTGACCTACATATATACACCGTTTCGAAAATATCACCCTACGTTATGGTCCTTTTTGGGCGGGTGTATATGCAAAGTGGAACGGCAATTACTGTGTTGGCACTGCCATTAACACACAGGACATGACATCATTTATGGTCGTCGCATTGGTGTTCGCTTGTCTGGCAACGGCAGCGTTCATTTATACCGGTCTGTTTGCACCGGACACCGCCGCGCAAATCAAGGACTTTAAATTGGATCAAACTGACGTGCAAGCTCACGACAAGAGGGGAAGGTTAGTTTAACTTGGGCCGGCACAATATGCTCTGGCCACTATAAAGAGGGTGCACGGTAACCTCACCGTATTACAGCTGGCGTACTGGGCTACAGCTCACACTGGAAGTGTTCAAGAACGCCGACTTCCACCGTCTGGTCTGGTTTGGCTTGTTTGGTTCACAGATTTGTATACGCAATTCAGGTATGCAAACTTGCTGGCAGACCGTGAAGAAGGACGGAGGTGCAAAATGGGTCGGATATCATCATCCGATTTGTTGTTTGTGCTTTCGTAATTTTAAACTAACGGAGACAACAAAATCGCAGCTGGATAAATCCAATTACTGTAGTATCGTCCAAACAAACCCCGCACGGTTAT
>JASAMV010005097.1:0-35721 GCA_030248065.1 Rhynchonema sp. JSB1_4
AAATACAGACAGAAAACGAAACCGTGCGAAAATTCAGCACTAAACTTCACTTGACAAACCAGCCAAATTTCGTCAACAGGCGAAGCTTCGAACGAAATCAATGACCGTCCAAGCTCGCCGTTGCCGAAATTTAGCTGGTAATTAGCATATGATGCAAGGAAATAGTTCATCGATTGACGCTGGCTGTGTGATCGAGTGTCATCGCATTGATCGAACACCATCAATTTGTCATCCAATTGCTGCACGAGCTGCAAGGCCAACGCCAATTGTCCCAATACATCCGTCAGCCATTGCACCTGACATTCACCCTAATGCACCACGAATGTCTGTTTGTCGCCTGTATTTGGCACTCGACTGCAGATGATAGGCGGCACACGTCAGCTTGTTCGACAACACATACAAACTCAACAGCAGGTCGGGTGGCAATGCCACATTGAAACATTTGTTCGGATGGTACTCGATGAGCTCGGTGAAAGAACGTTTCGTTGGCACTGTCAGACATTGACGCGCTTGTTGCAGATTGAGCGTCACCTGCGCATAAATGGACAGCATGACCAGTACTTGCATTGGATTCTTAGTATGCAGTAGGGCTTACAGGGATGTCGGCAGACATTCACGGGAGCCAAAATAATACATGTACCAATTTTTTTGCATTGGAAAAAATAGAGGGGTTGCTGGGTTTTTACCCGTAAAAAAGGGGGCCTCGAAAGTGTCACTAAACATCATCGTGTCGTTTGTTTCCGTCCTCTTGTGGCGTTTTTCATATTTTGGAATGCCCAATTCCCAATTCTGTTTTCTGCAATAGTGTTTGCATGCACTCACTGGATTTCGTGCCATTTCCATGAACGACATAACACAGTGCACGTTCTTTATAGTCACCCTTCCACATTTTGCATCGAAACCACCACAGTGAGAAATTTTCAACGCTATTTAGACACCATGTGTTCATTTTGAGAAAACAAGCTCGTTCTTGTTCTTAAGTTATGATAACGATGTAGTTTTCTTATCGTTCCGCATTACCACGCACGATACAGTGCTTGCTGTGGCTACTTCTGAGGGGAGATACTGTACCTTGCGGCCAAAAAGGGGGAGATACCCGGGTACTGCACCCAGATAGTTGGGGGGTGGGAAATCCGATTTTGGGAAGAAATATCAGAGGGAGATACCGTACCATACTACTTTCGCGGGAATTCATTTAGGTAAAAATGCTAAAAACATAAATCCGCACTTTTGGTCGATTTTGGCTAGTTTTTTTAGCTATTTTAGACCAAAAAGGGTAGATACTGTACGCCTGAGGCTCCCCACCCCGCAGCCACAGCAACAGCCAGTGTTGGAGGTACTCTGGAGGGGGATACCTACTGTACCGGGCTCGGAGAGGGGGTTATGTACCTAGGGGGGAGGTTGGGGCTGGGGGGTTAGGTTTCTCGGTGAAAATTTTTAATGTTTTTTATCATGTGTGGAATCGTGTGAAAACGTAGTATTTGCGCGCGTAGCGCTCGAATTTTTGGTAATTTGAGGTAAAAACAATTTGAGGTAAAAACCACTGATTTACACTAATTTTGGCCATATAAGAACTTACCTTAAGAACAAGAACGAGCTTGTTTTTACAAAATGAACACATGGTGTCTAAATAGCGTTGAAAATTTCTCACTGTGTTGGTTTCGATGAAAAATGTGGAAGGGTGACTATAAAGAAGGTACACTGTGTTATGTCGTTCATGGAAATGGCACGAAATCCAGTGAGTGCATGCAAACACTATTGCAGAAAACAGAATTGTGCATTTCAAAATATGAAAAACGCCACAAGAGGACGGAAACAAACGACACAATTATGTTTAGTAACACTTTCGATGCCCCTTTTTTACGGGTAAAGACCTCCAAAATGCTCAAAATCGCTTGCTAGCGTAAGCATAACCCCAAAATGACCATTTTTGCGCTTCCAACACTGATTTTGCTCAATTTTCCTCTAAAAAATTGACCTTTTTTTAACAACCCCCTGGGGATCGGAGATTTTTTATTTTGGGGGGCAAGCCCCTGGTATCCGAAATTTTTCATTTTGGGTATCCGGTATCCGAAAATTTTGGATTTTGGGTGCCCGGTATCCTGACTTTTTGATTTCCCAACGACGCCACCGCTTCAGAATTCTTTGAGTACTAGAATTTATTTGGAAAAAGCGGTTTTTTCCGAAAAAAAGTTTTTTTTTCGAAAATATACATTACCGTAAAAACTTAAATACAAGGGGGCTCTATTAATGCACTGACCCAATTTTTGGGGGCTCTATTCCGGGAGGTTCAATTAATTTACTGACCCAAATCTGAAAAATTGTTCCCAGAAATACCCCAAGCACCCCTAAAAAGGGGTTTGAAACGATGTTTTTTCGCCTATAATCGCATTTATTCGTGTCCATTCATCAATAAGAGGCGTATTATATGCTCTGAACGAACAAGAAACGTGCATAGATGTTCCTGTGCACAACTATGTTTCCACCTGCGCATTCAGGCAAATTGTCTGATCAAAAAGCTGTCAAGGCGACAGAATGTTTCGCCCGATTCTTGAAACTCACTAACTATAGAATTTCGCTTTTCTTTATATTTCGAATTAGTAGCCCAAAAGGTACTAAATTTTGTATTTTGGACAAAAAGCAAGTAAATTGGCTTTTCAGTGGCAAAAAAGCTACTAAATTTTGAGTTTACTAGCTTCTTGCTACTAGCACATTTTGAAAAATAAACACTGCCAACTGTGATATCGACTTCTCCACTTACCACCAACAAACTATCCACAGTCGCGTCGAGCGAGTTTCTCAATTTTGAGCTCAGCACATCGGCCACTGGTTGATGTTTCACAGCTGTCAACGCAATTTGCCTGAGAGCAAGCGCAGCGCCGTGCCTCAGCTCCCAATGCGTGTGCCTCAGGGCGCAGAGGATGTAGTCAAAGAATATTGTCAATGTTTTGCAAATATCACTGTTTTGAAGTTGCGATTGGAGAGATGTGAGAATTGTGTGCATTTGATCGATGTTATTTAGCGGAGGAGGTTGATCGGTCGAGGATCGTGCCGGACTAGAGCAAGACGATGCCTGGAAAAAGGTGTTTTTCAAATTCGCGATTTTGTCGTTGAAAATTAAACCATGGATACGAATCTTATCTTACACGAATGATAAACAAACATAGAACACCAACACAGACCTGCGACGAATTGTCGTCCGACAGATCCTCATCGGCAATCCACTCTTTCGACGTCACGCCTACGTTCGGATGCAGCCCCAGATGTTTGTCCAATTGTTGTCGCTGTCGATTGGTGCCATTGACCGCCTGCTGCTGGCTGGACCCGACCGAAAGACCGTGTCGCGAAAACTCACGACTTTCGCACGCGTACAGCAGCGAATTTGATGATAGAACGGCATCAAGAGCGAAATTTCGATCTTTATTATCGTTTGTGGATTGTATTTTTGAGCAGACAACATCTGAATCATCCAGCTCCGTCGCCAGCACAACGGAAAGAATCGTACCGAGCGCGTCCGCAACGAACACGCGCGTATTCCATGTTTTCGACTTTAATCCGCTGGCGACGTTTGCAAGAAAACATGGGAAAACGCTCGGATCCTTCTTCAACGACGTGCCCAGCCGCATAGTTTTTTAGACAATTTTTAGGTGCAGTTTGCACCTAAAAAATCAGAATTGCACCTAAAAATTCAGGGTTAGGTGCAAGGTTGCACCTAAAGTTTTGGGCCCTTATTTGCTTAATTTAGCATTTATACAGCATTTTTTAAGGTTGGAAAGCTTAGAAACAAAAAAATGCGCTGCGCGGCTTTTCATTCCTTGCAATAAATTCCATCGAAGCATTTGGTCGACATCGACAAGAAATATTGATCTGATTGATTGATTTCGTACACAGTTAGTATAGTCGTTCCGTTTTATAACAGCCCAGAGGCGGCATACAGAAAATGTTTCAACGCTTTGAAAACAGCAGTCATCGTCGTGGATGATAACCAACAGGTCGACAACGTGGCTCGAAACATGCGTGTGACTTGATGGCTGCTGTTGCGATGAAACATTTGCTGTATACTTTCTTTGGACCGAGAATAAAATGAAAGACTATACCTGGTGTGCTGGTGATAAGATTCAAAACAAATACATGCTGTACTAGGATCAAGTTCCTGGTCGGGCGAGGCGGTTAGTGAACCTATCCACTTTGTCGGTGCGGCGGTTAGTGTACCTCCCTGTGGGGGGAAGGAGGGGGGAAGACCAAAATTCAGGAAAAAGTCCTTTGAGGTGAAAAATTTGACCTATTTTTGCCCTTTTTTGGAAAAAATTCTCCATAAATAGGGTATTTTGGCGACTTTTGACAACATTGACCTGAAAATTACCCATTTTAGGCCTAAAATGCCCATCTTGGGCTAAAAATGCCTATTTTAGGCAAAAATTGCGCCGGTTAGTGTACCTGGTGCGGCGGTTAGTGCACTAGTGTACCTTGGTCGCGGCGGTTAGTGTACCTTAGGAGGGGACCCCGTCCCCCCAGGAACTACACTGACTAGAACTAGAGCAGAGCATGACAACAGTCACAGTACATGAACAGCGAAAGTAATTGATTCGTACGTGACCCCCAAATGTGGATATGATGGTGACATGAAAATTTTACTGTTTCGTTTTCTTCTCAATCGGTTCTCAATAATGAAACTAGTACAAAATGTGCTACAAAATGTTGAACTTTCCCTGAAAAGTTTGCTTTTGCTAAAGGAAAAGGCATTCATTGCGTTACAACTTTATTGAACTTCTAAAAGCAGAAGCACGCAAATAGCATTGAACACACAACCTGGCAAAAAAGCCTAAAATTGGCGTTTTTTGTCCAAAAAATAGGGGTTGCACCTACTTTGGCCAGCTTGCACCTAAAAATTGGCGGGTTGCACCTAAGTTGCACCTAGTGAATTTTGAAAAAAAACCCTGGCCCAGCGCTTGCGCCGCCTCATAGCGAAGAACGGACTTTTTGGATGACAATAGACGGAACAATTTATCGATCCGAAGCGAGCTGTGATTATTGTTGGCTGCGTTCGTAGCACATGGCACCTTATTCTCTTGTCGGCTTTCTCGATGACCTGCAAATCGCCAGACAGAAAACATTTTCCCGTAGCTTTATTGTTTAAAATATAGATTTAGCTCGCGTCGCGCTTGCCGTCGTTTGGACACTGGTAAAGTAAATACTCCGGGGGACCCCCTGCAGTGCAGTTCCTGGTCCGGAGGGGGAGATAGCGGACTCCCTTTTAGGAAAAAATATAAATGAACTCTTGTGTGTGATCTTGTGATCGCTTACGAACCCTCAAATCTCCGGCCCGGCCCGAATTTTTGGCTCTAACTATACTGTCATAAGCAGTGTAGTGGCTGGGGGGATGGGGGGGATTCCCCCCCCCTAAGGAGTAGGTACCTTGCAACCACCCCTTGGGGGGATGGGGGGGAAGAGCAGTGTAGTTCCTGGGGGGGAGGGGGGTCCCCCCCTAAGGTACACTAACCGCCGAGACCAAGGTACACTAGTACACTAACCGCCGCGCCAGGTACACTAACCGCCTCAATTTTTGCCCAAAATAGGCATTTTTAGGCCTAAAATGGGCATTTTTTGGCCTAAAATGGGTGATTTTTAGGTCGATGTTGTCAAAATTCGCCAAAATACCCTTTTTATGGAGAATTTTTTCCAAAAAGGGCCAAAAATCGGTCAAATTTTCTACCTCAAAAAGTGACTTTTTCCTGGATTTGAGTCTTCCCCCCCCCTTACCCCCCCAGGGAGGTACACTAACCGCCGCACGGAAAAAAGTGGTAGGTACACTAACCGCCGCGCCGGACCAGGAACTACACTGGGGAAGAGTACCTTGCAACTATGGGTGGGCACAATACCCAATACCCAATACCAATACCACCCAATACCAATACCAATACCGTGTTTGGTATTGGTATTGGGTCTAATTCTGGTATTGGGTATTGGTATTGAAGCTGGCCTGGTATTGGTATTGGGTATTGGTATTGGGTTTGCCCAGGTATTGGGTAAAAACCAACACCCAATCCTAATCCAGAAAAACCCAATACCAAACAAATACCAAACCCAATACCTGACTCAAAACCCAATACCAAACCAATACCAAACCCAATACCAACCCAATGCCAACCAGACCAAAAACCCAATACCAAACCAATACTGAGACCAATACCCAATACCAATACCAACCCAATACCAATACCAACCCAATACCAAACCCAATACCAGGCACTGCAGTAGTATTGATTGGGTATTGGTATTGGTATTGGGTCTCGCCCGGTATTGGTATTGGGTATTGGTATTGGGTCCCCAATTTGGTATTGGTATTGGGTATTGGGTATTGGTACAGGGCCGGTATTGGTATTGGGTATTGGTATTGGGTGTCAAAAGTGGTATTGTGCCCAGGCCTACTTGCAACCACCCCGGAGGGTACCTTGCAACCATCAATTTATGGTTTTTATAGGCAAAAATGGGTGTTTTTCGACCTCAAAACCACAAAAATCGCGCGCTCCGCGCGCAAACCTCCATATAATACGTATTTGAGACAAAATTTTCGGCCAAAATGCAAAAAAGTACAATTTTTTCGGCCAAATTTGCAGCATAATGCATGCAAAAAACAGCCTTTTTCGGACCTCAGGGGTACCTTGCAACCTTCCGGAGGCTGGGTAGGGGGTAGGCCTGGGCACAATACCACTTTTGACACCCAATACCAATATCCAATACCAATACCGGCCCTGTACCAATACCCAATACCAATACCAAATTGGGGACCCAATACCGATACCCAATACCAATACCGGGCGAAACCCAATACCAATACCCAATACCAAATCAATACTACTGAAGTGCCTGGTATTGGGTTTGGTATTGGGTTGGTATTATACTTGCGTATTTTTCCGCAAAATATATTTTTGGAAAAAAAACCGTTTTTTTTCCGGAAAAAAACCGTTTTTTTTCAAATATTTTTCCAGTACTTAAGGATACCCATGGTTCAAAAATGCCTATTTTGGAGAAAATTTTGTCGGGAAATGGCCTGAAACATGCTAAAAATGCACTTAGAGATTAAAAAGTGCTCATTTTGAACTGTTTAGTACCGATTTACATTAGTTTCGACAACATCCTTTCGTAACCCTTGAAAATATTTCGGAAATGTTTGGAAAAAAACCGTTTTTTTTCCAAAAGTTGCCACTTGGAAAAATTTCCGGAAAAATAAAAACGTATTTTTCCGGGCCTCGGAAAAAAACGGTTTTTTTTGGTTTTTTTCCGGAAAAAAAACGGTTTTTTTCCGGCCCGCAAGTATAGTTGGTATTGGTATTGAGTATTGGGTACTGGGTTGGTATTGGTATTGGGTATTGGGTATTGGTCTTAGTATTGGTTTGGTATTGGGTTTTTGGTCTGGTATTGGGTTGGTATTGGGTTTGGTTTGGTATTGGGTTTTGAGTCAGGTATTGGGTTCGGTATTGGTTTGGTATTGGGTTTTTCTGGGTTAGTATTGGGTATTGGTTTTGACCCAATACCTGGGCAAACCTAATACCAATACCCAATACCAATACCAGGCCAGCTTCAGTACCAATACCCAATACCTGAATTAGACCCAATACCAATACCAAACACCGGTATTGGTATTGGTATTGGCAGGGTTTTTTTTTCAAAATGCACTAGGTGCAACTTAGGTGCAACCCCCCAATTTTTAGGTGCAAGCTGGCCAAAGTAGGTGCAACCCCTATTTTGGACAAAAAACGCTAGTTTTAGGCTTTTTTTGCCAGGTTGTGTGTTCAATGCTATTTGCGTGCTTTTAGAAGTTCAATAAAGTTGTAAAGCAATGAGTGCCTTTTCCTTTAGCAAAAGCAAACTTTTCAGGGAAAGTTCAACATTTTGTAGCACATTTTGTACTAGTTTCATTCAGTGTAGTGGCAGGCCCATGTGTGGGAGGTAAGTATGATGCGGGGTTGGGACCGGAAGCGTGAGAGGTATGATTTTGGTCACCCAAAAAGGCGAAAAAACACCGTTTTTGTGATACAATTTTGGCCAAAAATTGAGGTAAAAGTAGTACTTTTTCAAAATTTTCGCCGAAAGTCGCCTAAAAATAGGTATTATGGGTGTGTTTGCGCGCGGAGCGCGCGATTTTTGGGAAAATAAGGTCGAAAAACACCGATTTTTGCCTTAAAAAGGTATAAAATTGCTTCTGAGAGGTATGATTTGGCGTTGTGAGAGGTAAGTACTCAACCCCCCTCGGGTTTTGTGGTAGGTAAGTACTGAGAGGGGGGTGGGGTACCCCCCAACCCCCCCAGCCACTACTATGGTTTCATTATTGAGAACCGATTGAGAAGAAAACGAAACAGTAAAATTTTCATGTCACCATATCCACATTTGGGGGTCACATACGAATCAATTACTTTCGCTGTTCATTTACTTTGTGTGGGTATCTAATACTGTTGTCATGCTCTGCTCTAGTTCTAGTCAGTGTAGTTCCTGGTGGGAGGGGGTCCCCTCCTAAGGTACACTAACCGCCGCGACCAAGGTACACAAGTACACTAACCGCCGCACCAGGTACACCAACCGCCGCAATTTTTGCCTAAAATAGGCATCTTTAGCTCAAGATGGGCATTTTTAGGCCTAAAATGGGTAATTTTCAGGTCAATGTTGTCAAAAGTAGCCAAAATACCCTATTTATGGAGAATTTTTTCCAAAAAAGGGCAAAAATATGTCAAATTATTGACCTCAAAGAAGGACGTTTTCTTGAATTTTGGTCTTCCCCCCTCCTTCCCCGTCCCCCCACAGGGAGGTACACTAACCGCCGCACCGAGTGGGTAGGTTCACTAACCGCCTCGCCGGACCAGGAACTACACTGATCCTAGTACAGCATGTATTTGTTTTGCTTCTTATCACCAGCACACCAGGTACTAACTGTGTACGAAATCAATCAATCAGATCAATATTTTTTGTCGATGTCGACCAAATGCTTCGATGGAATTTATTGGAAGGAATGAAAAGCCGCGCAGCGCATTTTTTTTGTTTCTAAGCTTTCCAACCTTAAAAGATGCTGTATAAATGCTAAATTAAGCAAATAAGGGCCCAAAATTTTAGGTGCAAGCTTGCACCTAACCCTGAATTTTTAGGTGCAATTCTGATTTTTTAGGTGCAAATTGCACCTAAAAAGTGTCTAAAAAAAACTATGGGGGTATTGGGTGGTATTGGTATTGGGTATTGGGTATTGTGCCCACCCATAGTAGGGGGTACCTTGCCATAGTAGTGGCTGGGGGGGGTTGGGGGGGGGGTTACCCCCCTCTCAGTACTTACCTACCACAAAACCCGAGGGGGGTGTTGAGTACTTACCTCTCACAACTCCAAATCATACCTCTCACAAGCAATTTTATACCTTTTTAATGCAAAAATCGGTGTTTTTCGACCTTATTTTCCCAAAAATCGCGCGCTCCGCGCGCAAACCCACCCATAATACCTATTTTTAGGCGACTTTCGGCGAAAATTTTGAAAAAGTACTATTTTTACCTCAATTTTTGGCCAAAATTGTATCACAAAAACGATGTTTTTTCGCCTTTTTGGGTGACCAAAATCATACCTCTCACGCTTCCGGTCCCAACCCCGCATCATACTTACCTCCCACACATGGGCCTGCC
The DNA here is from genome assembly GCA_030248065.1 of Rhynchonema sp. JSB1_4. Lineage (NCBI taxonomy): Eukaryota > Metazoa > Nematoda > Chromadorea > Monhysterida > Xyalidae > Rhynchonema > Rhynchonema sp. JSB1_4. Next base: position 9,657 of record JASAMV010005097.1, read on the forward strand.
ACTACACTGTACCTGGCAACCATCTGGATCCATCCCCCCAAGGGTACCTTGCAACCATTTGCCTGCCACTACACTGCCTGTAGTCATGAAGTTTTGTAGCCATTCAGTTCCAAATCAGAATGCACTTAATGAAACTCATCGAGCCACACCAACCAATCGGTCCGTCCTCTTCATCCAGCGGGTCTTGATCCATAATGTGCCTGAACATTGGCAGCAGAAATGCCAGCGTCTTGCCGCTCGCCAGGAGGTTGGGTCCCCCCTGGTATGGGGTAATCGGCCGGGCGTATGGGAAATTACAAGCACCCCTAAGAAATGACTTTTTGATCCGGAGATCCAAAATTGACCATTTTTCGCCCAAAAGCAGGGTAGTACTTGGGGGGGGTGGGGGGGTCCCCCCCAAATTCATCTATCTATCGTCAACACTTTTTGAGTTCATCTATCTATCGTCAACACTTATGGGCAAATCTATCTATCGTCAACAAATTCTGGGAACAATCTATCTATCGTCAACACATTTCGACCCCAAAATGGGTATTTTTGCCTCAAAATGGCTCAAAATCGGTATTTTTGTCCCAAATAGGCAAAAAATCGCGCGCTACACGCGGATTCAGTACATCTAAGAACATTTTCATTAATATTTACACATTATTACCTAAGTACACCATACTATACCTTGATTTTTGGCGACCCCCCCCCACCATCGATCTATCGTCAACAAGTTTGAGTCGACCCCCCCCCAGATTTCGGACTTGGGTCATCTATCTATCGTCAACACATTTCGGGTCCCAATCTATCTATCGTCAACACCCTGACCAAGTACTACACTGCCCAAAAGTGTCAAAAATCGCTTGCTGCCGCAAGAAAACTCTGATTCAGACACTTTTAGAACCACTTTTTGGTACTTTTAGAAGATTTTTTTGTATTTTTTTGGATCCATCCCCCCCCCCAAGGGTACCTTGCAACCATTTGCCTGCCACAACACTGCGTCTGCTCCCCCAATTGTTGCCTAAAATAGGCAAATTTACGCCAAAAACAGGCATTTTCAGGCATAAAATGAGTAATTTTTTGGTCAGTGTCGTCAAAAATCGCCAAAATACCCTTTTTATTGAGATTTTTTCCGAAAAGTTCCGACGCCGACAGTTCAAATTTTTTCGACAGTTTTTTTTCGTCGAAAACTTGAAAAAATAAGTCAAGTCAAGTCAAGTCTTTATTGAGCTATTCGCAAAAGCCTGTTTGTAGGCTGGGAAATTTACAATATGATGCGCAAATGTGAGCAGGAAACGGAACGAACAAGAACAACGTGGAAGAACTACGAGAACCTACTGGGACCACGCAAAAATTAGAAAAAAAATAGAAAGAGAACAAACGAACCAAAAATTGAACGGTAGCACTGGTCAACACAGGACGAGACACACGACACAGCGATGTTGATTGATAAATCGAAAGACAAGATCCAAATAACGTTCAAAATGCGCAAATGTGGCAAATTCGGCAACAATAATAATAGCAATTGGTCTGAAATGTGGAAGAGACCAATTTTAGCAGCGATTTAGCAAAGCGTGACAACTTTTAATTGAGGGATGAAGGGGAAGTCAAATGGCGGCAAGCCTTTCGATATCTGTTGGTATCCTGCATTAAGCGCATCAGCTCGTCTTTGATGCTAATCTGATGCAAACTTCTCTATTTTCTTTCTCATTTATTCGTGATGCAAGCTGATGCAAAGCCAACTGGGCTGCAAAATGAACTTTTCTGATGCAAAATGCATCAGCTTGCATCGTCCAACTATTTTTTGCTGTGGTATGTGCAGGATTAACTACAGAGGTTTATAGTATAAAGAGGCCGACTGTACTGTATAGGCAAACTACAAATTTTTTGTCCCTTCGTCCATTACAACTGCAGCACATGGCTCGAAACCTAATTTCAGCCGCCAAGGCACCCTAAAAAACAAATAAAAGACCAAAGACGATGTCATTGTTTGTAAATATACCTTTACCGGCCACTCGATTTCCTTGTCTTGAATTTGGCGAATTATGCGACAAAAATTGCGATAAGAACTTTTCGGCTGTGGAACGTTCTTATACGCATCGCTCACTGAGAGTCGCCCGCTGAGAATCCTCTCAACATTTTGCCGGTAAATGTGGGTTTGGAAAATTGCGGGTGGCTTCGTCGCTTTTTTGCGTCCCATTTTTTCTGTTTCCTGCTCTTACAGCTAAAATAAGATTAATTCGGGTGTAATGTGCCGACACATGTAACCATGCTGACGCGCACGCAGGCAGGCAGGATAATTTTATGTGTGCGTGCAGCGTGCCATGCAGCTGCACCGAAAAATATTTTGAAACCAAATTCTTTCGATATTTCGTCATTGTTGAACGATTCCCTCCTTTGTGATTCAAGATAACATGCAGATCAACGCGGTAATTCAAAGTTTCACTATTCATCACGACACACGATAAGATTTCCAATCCTATCATTGGTCTTGGTGTCCTGTTTGTGTCGTCGCCTGTCACTTTATCATTCGATTGGTAATGTGTTTCTGCACATTACGTGAAGTGAAATCATTATTATTTTTTACGAACGCAGTTTACTTTTAAAATTATGTGTTAACATTATGTGATTGTGTTATTGTTCATCCACCACATATAACAAGTGTTCTCCAGTCTCCATCGACCACACCCAGCCGAAGCCCGCAACGCACATTTCTTGACGCTGAAAACATCATATCTGTCTTTCTTGTCCGCGCAACGCCCGCGTAGTCAAGAAGTGGTCTTTACGCCCGGGCGTAATGCACACTTCTTGACTATGCGGACAAGAAAGACAAGAAAGACAAAAAAGACAAGAAAGACAAGAATTATTTCTCATGCGTCAAGAAGTGTCCACACACGCTTTTGGGCCACATGTACATGGTGTGGTGTACTTTTTTGGGCCACATATGCATGGCGTACTTTTTGGGCCATGTACCTTGTGGCCCAGGTAAACGTTTTGGGCCGGGTATACGGTTCCGTATCTTTTTGGGCCAGTGAACCTTTCGGGCCACCGCACTTTTTGGACCATGTTACTTTTTGGGCCAGGTGCTTTTTGGGCCACGTTACGTTTCGGACCAGGTACCTTTTGGGCCAGGTATCTTTTGGGCCATGTACTTTTTGGGCCACGTGTGCATGGTGTGCCTGTTGGGCCACATGTTTGTTTTTACTCATATGATCGCTTGCACATATGCAGTACATAAAATCGGACGACGCTTGTGCTCAAACGTGTAATAAAACAGTTATTCCCACGGCAGTCACTTTCGTCAGTCAGACAGGCGTATACTGCAACGCGCGGGTATGTCCCTCTTTCACGTGGGCTCCATGTGATTAAGTCAGAGGTGAAAGCGTGAGGTTACGTCAGTGAGAGGTTATGGCAGGTGTTGTTATATGGGCGGAGTCACAGACGGGGCGCACTACCCCAGTAGGAGACCAGATTGTTGATTCCAGAATGTCCTGGGCCCGGACCAAAAATTAAGCCCTTGTTCAAATTCGTCGTGTCCGAAAACCGTCAGTCAGTACCAATTTACTCCCTAGTCGAAGACCATTCACATCGCATTTCCATTTCCAACATGTAGTCCGCAGTTAAGTCTCGAACAACTTCACACACAACTAACCAGATTTTGTGACCAAAATTAATCTGGCGTGTTCCGGATGCAGCAGCTTACAAAACCCCAAAAAAATCACACCATGATCACATGATCAAGAGTGGGCACCCATAAAAACCGTTGAAATGTGACACGCGCTGTCAAATGGTTTTTACCCACGTGCCTTATATTATCATTCATGGAACATCAACCAGCCTGCCGTCTACGTCTATACTTTTGTGTTGATGGCGATCGATAAATAAAACGCACGTTCTACCTCGACCATTCGGAGAGTCGTTAATGTTTCAACAATGCTACAAATAGTGTCTAAAGAGTTGACAGAAACGGTTGCACTCCTTCCTTCCATTGTCAAAAAACTTGAACAAAAACGAATGTTTTCCCAAAAAAATAAAAAAAAGAATGCTTGTGGTCAAACGGGCGGGTTGCCAGTGGTTTGTTACCGGTAATTATCGACACTTTTGTCAGTCAGACAGGCGCATACGGCAACACGCGGGTATGTTCCTCTGACATGTCTGTCTCAAATGGTATTGTTCGCACAATGACTTTATAAGAATTCATCTACCCTGATCTTCAGGTTCAACCTTAACCACTATGCTACTTGTATTTTTGACAAAAAATTTTCAGCTAAAAATAATCTAGCAGATCAACCACGTTGCCGCAGGTCTGAAACATTCTCTTTACTACATACTTTGTGTGCGATCACGCAACGCAACGTCATTGCCCCGTCACTTTCCCTCTTCACGATTCAGGAAAAAAAAATTGACCAATTCTTATATAGTCATTGTGCGACCAATACCCACATATTACTTATGTTTTTGATCTAAAAGCCTAAACCTTGACCCAAAATGCATGTGGCATCTGTTGTGCAACTTTCACATAATCGATGCTAGATCAGTTCGCCTCAGGTACTGTAGACGTGAGCCTGGTTCAGGTTGTCATTTCAGTAAAAATAAACAAGTGGCCCGGCACACCATGCACATGTGGCCCAAAAAGTATCTGGCCCAAATAGTGCTGTGGCCCAAAAGGTTCACTGGCCCATAAAGATACGGAACCGGACGAATGCCAAAATAAGATCGTAATTCATGCGATCAGTTGTTTCAGCTTGCGCCCAACAGCTGAAATCATGCTTGGAATGTCACGCCACGGTCGAAAGTGTGCAATCTTTGGAGCAATGTTACAATGTTGAAAAAGGTATAGCTATAAGGAACTGACGGAACTTTTTTTTAGAAAATGAACGTTTTTCTTCACAACCCTTTTTTATTTGCAGACGATTCCAATCAATTACCGGACCCCAGGGCAAACAGCATCCCAGATTCTGGTGACATACCATCACCCACCCAAACCAGTGCACCGATCGTCGGATCCAGCTCTGGTGTGGATTTTTTTACTGCACATTTTTCACTTTCAAAAAATTCAACTGGACAGAACCGTTTCAGTTCGTTTGTCGCGACGTTCGCACAGCGATCACACGTTGTCGAGTGAAACATCAGCTGATTCGGCCAGCAATGGCGCTGAACCGCCGATCATGAATAATGGACGGGAGGATCGGACCAGCTCGAACCCGGAGGTGGTCAAACTCCAGCAACAACTTCAGGTCTGGGTGCTGCATTTTATCTGAAATTTCATTTTTCAAGAAGTGGGGTTCCCTGGCTGAGGTAAACCCTATCGTCTACCACTCTCTTTTTCGTGACATGTTCGTGACTCAGCACTACCCCAGTAGGAGACCAGATTGTTGATTCCAGAATGTCCTGGGCCCGGACCAAAAATTAAGCCCTTGTTCAAATTCGTCGTGTCCGAAAACCGTCAGTCAGTACCAATTTACTCCCAAGTCGAAGACCATTCACATCGCACTTCCAACATGTAGTCCGCAGTTAAGTCTCGAACAACTTCACACACAAGTAACCAGATTTTGTGACCAAAATTAATCTGGCGTTTTCCGGATGCAGCAGCTTACAAAACCCTTAAAAATCACACCATGATCACATGATCAAGAGTGGGCACCCATAACGAACTTTTATTCTTTGCTCTGAACATTGCAATCATTATGCATAATAAATTCACAAGTGTGAATGTGTGACTGAAACTCGAAATGATGGTCAACGGACCAGTGCAGTATAAAAAGTAGTGCAATCGTGAGCATATATGCTAATAAACATCCAAAGGATAATTTGAAACATCACCAAGCCATAACCTCAAGTTGATAATTTGAGACGTCACTTCAGTTGTGGTGTGAACCAGATTGCATCATAATAATAACTTAAACCAACGCATACAAACCAGAAAAACGTGACTTTGATCCCATGAAAATAATGGCAACGAACGTTGAAACATCAGTCCCTCAGTGCTTATTTCGTGGCCTTCGGCATGCCTTTGCTGTGTCCATTTAGCAGTAACGCGCCCATACCCGCGGGCGAATAGTGTCCAGACGGTTTCTCGTAGTACTTCGGGTTACGTGCTATCGTGTTCACGAACCCGATGCATTTGATATGGTCGTCTTTTAGACTTCGAACAAAGTCTTGCATTTGGTCGTTGAACTGGATGAAGTCGTCTCCGGCCATGGCCGGTACCGGTGCGATGTAGAATGTCAGACCGTCTTTCAACGAGCGGAAATGCGTGACTATCGCCTTCACGGCGGCTTCGGTCTGCTCGAACGGCGCTTTGGTGGCCGCATCCACGTGCCCGATGCACAACATGACTGCCTGCGTAGCCACCAGAAACGTGAACTTGCACAACAGCGCCGCTATCTCCATGGACGTGCGTCCTTTGAACACCTTCGCTTTCATTACTTTGTCATCGACGTTCACCTGGTTGATTCTGTCGACGTTCGAGTCACCGACCACCAGCAGTGGATATTCGTCTTGTTCGGCTTGTACCTTGGCAGCTGCAAAGTCAGAGTTTGAGTTTTGTTTATACTTGTCACCCAGTATGTGTTTCCAATAGATGTTTTTGGACCATTCAATTGTCCCTTGGATGACTTTTCGGCGCAGTAAGTGACACGCGCTGTCAAATGGTTTTTACCCACGTGCCTTATATTATCATTCATGGAACATCAACCAGCCTGCCGTCTACGTCTATACTTTTGTGTTGATGGCGATCAATAAATAAAACGCACGTTCCACCTCCACCATTCGGAGAGTCGTTAATGTTTCAACAATGCTACAAATAGTGTCTAAAGAGTTGACAGAAACGGAGCGCCTGTGTGCCCCATTCTCAAAAAACTCGAACAAAAAGGAATGTTTTTCCCAAAAAAAATTAACAAAAAAGAATGCTTGTGGTCAAACGGGCGGGTTGTCAGTGGCTTGTTACCGGTAATTATAGACACTTTTGTCAGTCAGACAGGCGCATATACTGCAACACGCGGGTATGTCCCTCTGACATGTCTGTCTCAAATGGTACCCACATATTACTTATGTTTTTGATCTAAAAGCCTAAACCTTAACCCAAAATGCATGTGGTATCTGTTGTGCAACTTTCACATAATCGATGCTAGATCAGTTCGCCACAGGTACTGTAGACGTGAGGCTGGTTCAGGTTGTCATTTGAGTAAAAATAAACAAGTGGCCCGGCACACCATGCACATGTGGCCCAAAAAGTATCTGGCCCAAAAGGTACATGGCCCAAAAGGTTCCTGGTCCGAAACATAACGTGGCCCAAAAAGTACCTGGCCCAAAAGGTGACATGGCCCAAAATGTACTGTGGCCCAAAAGGTTCACTGGTCCATAAAGATACGGAACCATGCATAATGTTTCGTTGTAACATTCTTCTCTGTTTTTGGCATTCTTTACCGTTCTTTACAAATAAGTTTGGGAACAAACAACGCACTCGCAGCAATTCATGTTTAGTTTTATAAAGGAAAATCCATGACTATGTTCAAATTAGGAAAACAAGAGCGTTCAGCGAACAATCAACACAAGAAAAATAGTTGTGCGTACCACATTCTAGTGGCTATAATACAGTACAGACAATCAAAGTTTTCATATCATAATGTCCTCGGACGGATGACAGTCCTGAAGCAGTAAGGCACAGTTCAAGGTTTTGCTCAATATACCAGCCAGCAAAAAATGACGTGCTTGTTACTCACCAGAAATGGCGCGATCGGTTTTCGATAATAAATGCGTGCTGGCATGTTGGATGTGGATCGGGATCGGACTGCAAATGTGGAGAAAGGGGTGAGGTTAAAGGTGGAATTATAGTTGGGTCGCGCCCAAAATTTCTGGGCGCAACGACCACCCGACCATTTTGGTCGCTGGGACCCTGTTATAGTCAGGCGCGACCAACTATAACCGGGTGTCGACGACCTCAAGCTGCGACCTGCTGCGACCACCAAAATTGGTCGCTTGGGCGCGCCGACCACAGTTCAAAAATTTCAACTTTTTTGCTGCGACCATCTCTATTTTTTTTATATTTTAAGCCACTTTTCTGATTTGGTGGCCCTTTTCGTGAACGTTTTTGCTTTGGTGTGTTCCATTTCAGCGTACTATAAGCGCATCCGTTTGCAATCTTAGCTTGTCCTGAGTTTTAGCAAGTTGATATATCAACAATACGCGCATCCAAATGGATGGAGGGAAACAAGATGGACTGGAAACAGACACAAAGGTGGGTTATAAGTGTTAAAGTTGTTATGTTCTGGAAAAAAGTTTTATCCAAGAATACCACACTGTCACAATTCAGGAAAATGGTGGGCAGAAGCTGGTCCGCAAACGACGGACATCGCGTCGCACGCAGTTGACTGACGAACAAAAAGAGTATCTAATTAGCACCGTCCAACCCCAAGAACACCTATGGAACACAAATTTGAAGAATTACCATGATGAAGAAATGAAAAGCAGAACGTGGTATGATATCAAACTGGTCATGCTTGAAAAAAGTGGACTTGATGATATTGGTGAGTTGCTGTGTGTTGCGTATCCTTTCCGTGGAATCACATTCAGATTCGATTTTTCAGGCGAAAAATTTGGGTTTCAACTAATTCAGGAAGAGACTTGTTTTTAGGTGTGATTCGTTGGACTGCAGTTCCAACTTACATGAGTGCTGCAGCTTGCAGGTGGCTCCCGGTTTCTGAGGGCCGATCAACCGGGTCCAATTGACTGTGGCGCAGAACTAGCCTGAACCTAAGCCCCAAAGCCTAAGCCTGGCCTAAGCCTTATCCCCAGTTGGACCAGGCCCCGGATGATCGGTTCCAGTTAATTTGGCCCTAGTTGCCACTGGCGGGCCCCCAGGAAGCCTGGCACCATTCATGTCGCTTTTTTCACAAATTTCAAATTGTCCCAGTGTTTAGTGTCGTGAATTTTCAGAAATTCGCTGGGAATGGAAGCAACTGCGTGACATGTACTTCAAGACAAAAAGAAGGGGTAAGACCAAATCGGGACAAGCAGCTGGACGAAAACCAACTTGGAAATTTTTTGAATTGATGCAATTTCTGGAAAAAGGCGAAACGACTGAACCGTAAGTTTTTGCATTTGCCAAATGTGCAGTGCTACGTGTGATTATCGACTGAAAGTCGGAATTGGCGTGCGTGTCTGGCTGCGATTTCGATTTTCTGTGATCAGAACGAACTGCTGTTGTTTGCTTCTTGCTTCATAAGTTCTGATTTTCAGCGTTTACGACAGCATATTCCCGGACGACGTCGATCTCAGCGAGTCCGACAACGACAATTTCGAGAGCGCGAGTTTGAGCGGTGCCCCAGGCCGCGTGTCGGTCGAATTCGTTGAATCGGCCGACGGTGCCAGTGTTGTGAGCAGCGCTGCCAGCATGCTGAGTGGATTTCTCGATGGTGAGTGTAGCCGTTTGTTTTGCTGAAACATTCAAGCTGGTTGCTTGTTAGCGCCTGCTTTCTGCCATTTCATTGTCGGCACGTGGTTGTAAAGTAACACTACGCCAACACGAGCCCGATTTCGGAGCTGGCAAAATGGTGAAACATTCTGACGTAGCTGCTGATTTGGGAAACGTTACACGTTGTGGAATACAACGTGGAGCATGATGATTTTCTCTTTCTTTGCGTTTTGCAAGTTCACCACCTCCGAAGTCGGGCTCGTGTTGGCGTAGTTTGCCTATACGTTTTGAAAAACAGCACGCTTTAGTCCTGTCTTTCAGTTCCCGAGTCGTCTCCTGGTCCGTCGTCGTCTGCCATTCACACGCCGGTGCAGCGCAGTCAATCAGCTTGGTCCGGGCCGAAAACACCCCCAACTGCCAGAAAAAAGAGTCGTTCCACTGCAAATGCTGAAACACAACTGTTGAAAGAAGTCTCCGGTGTCGCTCAGAAACTGCTGCAGGCTCAAGATGAAGAGGACATTTTCGGTTGGTTGAATCACAAGCAATAAAATCGTGTGAAAGACGGAGAAATAATTTTAATTTTTTGCGTTAATGGTTGACTGACGTAAACACATCCAACATACCGGAGTTTTCCATTTAAAGCCTCCACCCCCGAACAGTGCCCAAAGCGTAAAAGCACAAAATCGTTCAAAATAGAGAGCCAGTTGGACCAATCTGTGGTACTTCTTGTTGTTTTTCGGATTTTGCCACGTTTATAAGGAAACTCTTGCAGTTAGAGCCCCGCGTAGGCTTTAATTGGATTTTCTTTTTTGTCCGAGCGCTCATTTTCCACCAATGTCGGCTTGGAGTTCCCGGGGCTAAAAGTGGAAAACTCTGGTAATGGCTCTGGAATAAAGTATTTGTTACATTGGGTAACGTTTATTGCGTTAAGCAGGCGTGAAATCATTTTCCTATCTTGTTGCAGCTGCCCACGTCGCTGCTCAGCTACGCAAAATGAGCGGCGGAAAGAAGAACAAATGTATGAAAGCTGTCAGTGACTTGTTGTTCAATTATTTGGAAGACTAAGTTAGAGTTTGTTTCATTTCTTTACGACATCGGAGTGAAATTTGGTAGTGAATTTGTTGATGGTTTGCGGTGCACAATAAAAATTTTGTTGTCATATTTAGTCGACAGTGATGAACTTGTCAAGATGAGCTCGATCTAAATTTTCGGAAGTTTGGGCTTGATACCAGAAACTGTTTGCGCTTTTTTGCAGATCAGGTCAACGTCGATTAACTCAAGCTCTCACAGACAAGCGAATCATTTATTTGTTGAATTTCGAGGCAAATTAGTACAGACAGACGTTAATAATCAAATTTTCGCACAAAATTGAAATGCGATGCGCTGGACGGGAAAACACCAGCATGCACATTTTAAAGCACATCTTAAACAATCAAAATGGAATGTTTCACACCGACCATAATACAATCAGCTTGTACACGTTTGATAAACCACAGTCCAACGTAAAACTAGAAGCTTTGGTGATCGAATTGGCCTGGTTTTGGCACGCGAATTTTTGAATGAATAACATTCTGACACTTGCAAATGCAGTTTATTTCAATGGACCAGCGTGAAAGTTGTTCTCAGGCACTAGAAACAACCGTCTGACAAAGGCGGATCCAGGGGGTACAGGGGCCATGCCCCCTTTGGTCCATTTGGCCTCTGAAGGGGGCCACCGTTTCGGAAGAAAGAAAGAAAAAGGACCCCCTAAATCGCAGGATTTTCACTCTGATACACTTCAAAAGTCCAAAAATCGCCCGCTTCGCGCGCCGGATACACCCATTTTCAATGAAATTTGGCTTTCGTGCGTCTAAAATGTGCCTAAATTTTGCGCGCTTCGCGCGCATTGTCATATTTTGTATGATATTTGGTGTAAAAAGTGCGAAATTCTGAACAAGCTTAATAGCCAGATAAAAATGGCTTTTTGAATCTAGCCCCTCCCTTGGCCAAAAGCTGGATCCGCTACTGCCGTCTGATCAACTTTTATGCTGATCGAAAGACGTGACGTCGTGCTCAACCAAAAAAACAACGTGCCCAAGCTCAGTCCAAACCGTTCAAGTTTTGTCAATCAGTCGTCATTTATAAATTCACATCGGCCAATATTTTCCCCCTTCTGACCACCTTCTTCTGCCACGACACCATGCCATTTGGCGAATTGAAGTAATCAGTGTACAATTTCCTCACACCGGCCGCATCATTGGAATAATTGTGCGTTGAGTGCATTTTGGCCGTCACCAATTTCGAATCGTCGTCGCCGCGTTTTGGTGCCGAATACGATGAATTTGAACTGTGATCGAGATCGGTGTCCTGAGCAGAGATTGAAAATTATGGGTGATATAATGTCAGATCGCAAGCAGAGATCGGAAACGGGCCGGATAAGATCGGCCCGGGCCGGTCAATAAGATGTCCGACCCGGCCCGGTGGAGAGCTCTGGGTCGGCCAGCTTTCAAGAATCGAAAACTGAAATACGTCCATAAAGATGAGAAAGAATGCAAAAATTTTCTATGGAATACTCATTGATTCTATGAACGATGACTGATAAAAGCCTTAGAATTAGCAGACATAACAATGCGCGGAGCGCAAAAAAATTGAGTATTTTGCTTCAAAAATTGAGGTTTCCCACGAATTTACGCATACCCGGCCGGACCGTTCGTACAATGATGAAAGTGGCGGTAATTTTTATTTTCGGAAAAAACGGTTTTGTTCAATACAAGAACTAACGATTAGAAAATTATGCAGATGCACAGCAGTTCGAATGATCAATTTAGCGTTGGCTGGCCTGACCTCCATCGTTCGACGTAGAATGCGGAATCGATTGGCCAACAGCCCAAACGAATTTTCCGAAATTCGACGAGCTCTGTAATGATTGACAACATTATAACGTTGCTGGTCGTGTCTAAAACATTGAAAAAATTACGAATTCATGAAAATGGAAACAAAAACACGCACGCCACATGCAACCCGAAGCCAGCTGTTGGTGTCGAAACATTATTCAAGCGCCAACATTGGCTTGCTACTGCAGGCAACAGCACGTGTACCTTTTTGTGGGATTGCATAATGCACAGCAGAGCAAAACACACATGTTGTGGGCTGGGTATTTCGCATTGGCATGCGCGCTGACTCGGTACTAGATTAGCTCGCGCTGCTTTTGTGGGTTTACGTTTGAGCTTGGGTTTGCCTTGGCAGAAATTCTGTCTCTCAGACTCAGGCCTGCAACCAAGCCTGAGCCTGAAACAGGGTAGTACTTGGGGGGGGGGGGGGGGGGGCCCCCCCCAATCTATCTATCTATCCTCACCCTTTTTTTTTCTCTTCTCCTCATTTATTATCACCACAATTATTACCTTCCCATTATTTAAGCTACGCGCGACTACGGAGTACATCTATACACATTTTCATTAATATTTACACATTATTACCTACTTACACTAACAACCATCACCCCCCCCCCCCCCCCCAACGCAGGCCCTCATCTATACCAACACACTTCCCCCCCCACCATCTATCTATCGTCAACACCCTGACCAAGTACTACACTGGCCTGAAACAAGCTCTGAGAACAAACGCAGCCTCAGCTAACCAACCACTACCAACCCCAGCAGTATTACTCCCTATTTTGACCCCGTTTTCATCCCACAAGTGTTTTTCGGTCAAAAATGGCTAAACTTCGGCAAAAAATCGACCAAAAGTGCCAAAATTTGCGCGCGACGCGCGAATTGTGCGCATTTTAACCCATAAAAATGTACTCCTAACTATACTTGCGGGCCGGGAAAAAACCGTTTTTTTTTCAGGAAAAAAACGAAAAAACCGGTTTTTTCGAGGCCCGGAAAAATACGTTTTTATTTTGCCGGAAGTTTTTCCAAGTGGCAACTTTTGGAAAAAAAGGATTTTTTTCAGAAAATGTCCGAGATATTTTCAAGGGTTGCGAAAGGATGTTGTCAAAACCAATGCAAATCGGTGCTAAACAGGTCAAAATGAGCACTTTTTAATCTCCAAGTGCATTTTTAGCCTGTTTCAGGCCATTTCCCGACAAAATTTTCTCCAAAACAGGCGTTTTTGGACTATGGGTATCCTTAAGTACTGGAAAAATATTTGGAAAAACGGTCTTTTTTCGGAAACAAACGGTTTTTTTCCAAAAATATATTTTGGGGAAAATACGCAAGTATACTCCTAATGAATGTAGTATGGAACAGTCTCGCTCCCTCAAAAAATCTCACCCCCCCCGCTCCAGCCCCCCACCCTGGTCTACCCTCCAAAATTGTCAGATGTTTTTTTAGGGTGCAGTATCTCCCTTCTTTCTTTTTTTTATACCTATTATTCTGTCCCGCATATTCACGAAGAAGGAAATGTCTTCAGAATAAAAAATTCCGCCTTGAGCTAACCTGCTCAACCGATAGTTGAATATGGCTTGCCAATCAGTCGAATGATCAAGATGGGCACGTGGATATGGACGCAGAAAATTTGGCTTCAAGGGGAACCCCTCATCACCTATGAAGACGAATGGTGCAACGACGTCAGATTGCGGGAGTGCACGGGGAGGGGGCAATCGCAATTTACCTGCAAAGCAAGAATCTGTCAGGCTGAAGCACAGAATCGCAAATAATGACCTGTAGAAAGCTGAAAAGTTCCGATTCAGCTCCCAGTGATTTATCTGGTTTTGTATGATGTATCGCATCGCGCGATTGATGAAGCTAAACGGGAATTTTTCAGCTTTTCCTGAAGCTAACCTGCTTTAAGAGCTCGTCCGAAACGCGATTTGGTGAGAACACGGCTGTCTGACAGGCGACCCGGGGCACCAACGTGGAAGTAGAGGAACTTGTAATCGGCCGAGAAGACGCCCAAAAGCACAACGGAAAAGAACCCTTTGTAATTTCGATATTTTGAACCGCTGCCAGGAGGAGCCTGAAAAGTGTTGTTGTTTCGAGAGTTGCGATTAATTTTTTTTTGTTTTCAAATTTCAACATTCAATTTTCAATTCAATTCAAACATTCTAATTTCAATTCAAATTATTCACTTGACTGGTAATCCGGCCAATCCCGTCTTGTCCGTCACGTGACCTTTCATTCAAGACATCTCGAACTTGTCGACTACTGTAACACTAATTTCGACCAGGGAGAAAGCTGGCTAGTTAGTGAGGAAAATTTTCGCTGGTCAAAATGAGAGGCATCAATAAATCTGAATGAAGGTACGCACACGTCGTGCCATATGTGCACAAGGTGAGATCGGATTGGACAGATCACCACCAACACAGCATAAGGGCAGCACAAAATGATGCTACTTACCACAATGGCACAATGTTTGCCATCTACACTGCCTGCTAAGTTGGGAAACTGCGACTTTTCGTAATATCGACGAGCCGTTTCCAGGCACTGTTTCTCGTTTGGCGGTGCGACATGCGGCCTGAGCACCAAGCACAGTGCCCTTGATGTCAGATAGACAATTTGACGCACCGTGGAAGCGTGAATGTGATACGCCCAGGCAATAGATTGGAACGAGTCACCACTAGCCAGAAACCTGCAATGATGCATGTTGCTCAGGTGCAGTGTACGGTCTGCCCTAATTATAGCGACAGTCCATGTGATAGAACCTTGTACATAGTAGATACTTTTTAAACACTACTTTGGTCTCCTAGCTGGCTTACCATTTGCTGTGCCTGGGATTATGTCAACTTTATACATATGTGGATGCAGGTGTGCATTCATTAGAGGGGTATCTATCCAACGCCCATGCAAACCAACCTCAGGGTTATGGCCAGCCTCACCTCCGGCGGAATCGGTTGCCTGTGGTTCAGTTTCTTCGTGATGTACGGCCTGACGAGCTCCAAAAGCTGATCGAATCGGTTGGGATCAAGCCGAAAATAGTTCTTGTGCTTATCATGGTCGATCGCGCGCATCGGACAGACCAATCGCTGATACGTGGAATCCATATCGCGGTTCTGGTTCAGCGGGTGCACATACCATCTTCGCGGTGCGCGCCGCCCCTCTGGTGGGATCAGCCGCTTAGCACAGCGCGCCAGCATCAACAACATCAAAATAGCAACACCTTTTCGCAGATTCATGGCCGTGTTTGTGTTTCTTTCCTATGAGCAACAGGACTCAAAGAAAATCAATGTAATCAGTCGAAAACCAAGCTAAAAATAATTTCATTCTCTTCCAATTCGTGGCGACCCGCTGCGACTTGGCGCCCAAGCGACCAAAATGGTCGACGCGCCCAAGCGACCTCGACGACCTCATATTTTGGGCGCTCAGTCGCTGGCGACCTTTTGGGCGCAGCAGGTCGTCGTGGTCGCGCGACCAACTATAATTCCACCTTAAGTTCGCCCCAACTGTGGGAACTTTGTTGGAACGGCGTTAGAACTCTAGAACCGAGAACACTCGATTAGAACTGAGTGGTGAATACGGGAGAATGTGAACTGTGCATTGCGTGTTTTTTCGGCTTATGCTAATGTTGTCAACGCAACTGCCTGTGTTTCGTGCAAACACTGCACGATCTGTCGTGGCACTGCAGTTTTTGCTCATGCATCCTCCACGAGTGTTCCATGGCAGACACCCAGCCAGCTGCGGGTTTGCAGCCAAACAATAATATTAAAAAAGCGCGTTTTTCGTTACCCGTTTCGACCTGTTTTCACAGACGCGCGTTGCACTATGCAGCAAAGTGACCACCACAATGGAGTAGAGAGTAATTCGCTCTTCATAAGAACCATGATTGTGTCCTATTGTTGAGCCTCATCATGCACGAACGGGCGAAAAAAAAACTCAACGCCGTTCAATAAATAAAACTTCACAGCATTTTTTCAGACATGAAGAGCGGGCAAGCCCATCTAATCTAATTTTCAACACCAAAAAAGATTAATGCACAGTCCGGAACCGTGACTGAAACAATTATGGACTCAGCCGTGGCGCACGAGCGAAGGCAGGCGTTCCACAATTTACATCGCGACACGGAAATTGACTCGAAACAGACACAGGATCCCGCTGGTGGACAAAGACTGTGGATTCAGGTTGGTACAGTCCGCACTGTTTATTGTGGCGCAACAGGGTGGCACCTAAAATTTTCGCCCCCTTTCCAAGAATACCGAAGTTTTTCATATGAAGCCCGATTAATACAGCCCTTAGGGGAATAAGTGGAAAATTTTCCACTTAACGCCCCCGGGTCCCCAGTGAATTGTTTTCTTTTTTCTCGGAAACCCATCTTATGCAACAATTTCCACTTAGAGCCGCGAAGCTTTATGTGGAGAGCGTCGGCAGCAACCCTGTGCCGCACAAGACTACTGGTTTCTTTCTGGTGCTTTTTGTAAAGCTGGAGAGTCACGATAAAGAGGGTGGACTGTACAAGAACTACAGATGCACAGAGCTAGCCTGGACCCTTGTGCACATTATTCTTGAAGTCAAAAGGTTCGCTCAGGTTTTTTCCTGCATCAAGACTGACGGCTGAAAAAAAATGCAAGGTGCTCAGATGGTCGCTGTTGTTGGCAACGAAGCCAGAGCTAACCTTTCATCGTATTTTTTCATCGCGAGGCGGGCTCAATGAGTGCGTGTGCGAACAATTTCAAAGCCCAGGTTTTATGGCATACAGTGGCCGCTGATGTTTTAGGTTTTCCCACTATAGTGTCCGTGTTGAGCCCAGATGCCAGGGGTGGTGGCGGCAATTTTATGCTTATGTATAGTCCGACAACAACTAACGCAGAATTTATGGCAATGAAACTGCCTGATCCGTAAAGCGGAGAACGTGCGCGCTCGTTTCAGACATGAAAATTGAAATGGTTCGACTGGGTTACGGTAGCAATAGCAAGCAAAAATCGCGAGAGGAAGAAAGAGAAAAAGAAGTGGCCAAAGCATGAATTTTTCTGCATAACGACACAAAAGAAGGCAATCATATGAAGTGGCTGCCCGCCAAAAATTAAAAAAAACTTTTTGAAGGCACCGAAGCGCTGAATAAGCCGAGTCTGAGTGAAGAAGAAAAAAGAAAAGAAAAAGAAAAAATGTCTGCGAACTTCCGGTCTAAAACCGGGCAAGCTTATTACAGGATTTTCCGCTTTACCAATCAGGCAGCGTTGCTGCCATAAATTCTGTGTTAGCTGTTGTTGGACTATACAAGCGCACGTGGACGTATGAATCAACAGCTGTATCGACTTTGCGGGCAACCACTGCACCTGCGGCCATGATCAAACTCCATGCGACTTGACATTGGAGAGTAATTTTTCCAACGCAAAAGCTTCTCCCTCCGCACTCAAAGCAGACAGTTTTTACGCTGGTTAAAATTAGTACTCCGACGCTATCGCAAGACACGAAAAATGTCGACCGCAGCGTAAAAGTCGTTTATGTTGCCCACCGCAGTCGCAATCGCGCTTGCCAGCAAAGTTCACATGGCTTGTGGTCATGATGGCCCAATTTGCTATTCCGTTGTACTCAACAAGAAAGAAAGTGAGCTTCATCTCAAAACGGCTTCAAGCCAGAAAAGGTGCGCTTGGCACGACAACAATCATATGACCAGTGTTTCTCACCAATGAGCCATCCATCTAACTGAATAAATTATGTACTCCAAGAAGATTCATTATTGATGTGCAGCTACCTATGTATGTATATCGAATTCATGCGATTTGCATCCTTCAAATTCAGTTTGATTACTGTGGTACAGTACACACATATGTATGTACATGTATCTCAGTGGCATTTATAATTCACATGGACTTCGTTTTTTTAAAATGAAATTATACTTTTTCAGTAATTTATGCAACGAAACCATAACCAGGACTTGGGACAACACACACGGTCAGCTACAGTTGCATTCAGTAGCGGTTCAGTTGCTTGATTAATAACCCTATACAGTCAGTTGTCCCATTTATTCAATAAAAAGATGCCGTTTCCTTTTCATCGGCATGCGAAAGCAGTTCTTTAAAGCACCCAAGTTAATGAATGAGTCATGTACCTAGACTCATCATAACACACCCACAGCAAGTTTTCTATCTATCGTTACTTCACGCAGTTTCTCTTTAGTTCCTTAATTACCAGTCTCAGCGTTTTGTTCTGCATAAACCACGCAGTCACAAACTCAAGAGTGGCTACAGTGTTTGGTATACCGATGATACATACAGTACCGAGTGCAATTCTAGGCTGAAAGTTGAAGTCGCGTGCACGCGCGTGCGAAACAGTGCAAAGTATAGGCAAAAGTCGAAGTAACTTTGCGTGCACGCACGTGTGCACTCGAAGTTTTGCTGCACGTGCGCTGCCAATGCTTTAGTACTAGGAAGCTGCGTGATGTACGCGCGTGCACGTAACTTCAACTTTCTTCCTAGAATTGCACCCGAAACTGTACTTACCGTACCTTCTTCAAAATTGGGCGGAGACAAAAGGTTTGATCTAGCGTGATGTTTGTGATTGCGAGCGTGTGGGCTGCGCTGATAATAGTCCTTTTATGCGGATATTGACAAGCCATTCCCAATAGGCATACATGTACCTTGCTGTCTTCTCCCGCCCCTTTATGGTTGTGTAACTTTAACATCATAAACGATACAGGTGTCAATATGCAAGAACGGCGCAGTTTTAAGCCGAAAGTAGCTTGCGCGCACCCTAAGTACCAGGTATGGACAAAAAGCAGTCGAATTATAACTCTTCACACGCCCTGTGCGTATACCTAAATGCGTCAGGAAGTTGCACGCGCGTGCTCGCCGCCTTCCACTACCTGTCAGCCCGAAATTGCACCCAGTACTGAATATCTTTTGTAATTGTCATTTTTAAAGTGTATTCCTGCTTTAGTGATCGACAGACTGTTTAGTGCCTGGCCTGGTCTGACCACTATAGAGGTCAGCGGTACACATAGCCATCTCATCTCATCCATTCACACTGTGACGATGTCCCAGTGCATGGTCTGTCGGTGAAAATGGAAGGAAGCGGGTCTCTGAAAAGCTCACAGCTGTTGAAACATCAGTCCATCATACTTGCAGGATTCCCTGAAAATGCTGATGGCACGCAGTCAGCTGTTGTCAGACAGCACCATCCCGCAATCATTGCGCGACAAACTGCAGCTGTGCACTGCGGACATGAGGGACGACAGTGGACAACCGTTAATTGTAGCCGTTGTTAGACAAGTGGAGGATCAGCTTGAACAGGTACGGTATATATGTACCTGTATGTATGCACCGATGATGGTATCAAAGTTTAGGAATCAAAAGTCTTTGCCGTATGTGGTCACAAAGCTTTTCGTGTCTGACATTTAATGAAGTTTGACCCCATAACAGTCACGTGACCAAGGCAGTTGACAGGATCAACCATAAAGGTTGATGGCAGGCCTGTGTATGCCTTCTGATTGGCAAATTGTAAAATGGTTGACACAGATTGTTGACCAATTCGACGCTCACAAAAGTCATAATATTTGGGCTATCATACAGGGAGTCCGTTTGCAATTGTCACAGCCACGCGTTGTGTCATCAAATGAGTGTGCGTGTACAATTATGATAATGCGTTAATTGTATTCTAACCTTTTTTGCACAACAAAAACTGTTAAAAAAACACCAGACATATCAAGCGCATTTGCAACAGTATTTCCAGCAACAATGTATCGAGTACCTTCTGCGAGCGTCAGTTGACGTCAACGCCCTCGACAATGACAAACGCAATGCGTTGATTTGGGCCTGCGCTGACTCAAAAGAGACCGTGGCGAACTTGTTGTTGGAACGATGTGTATGTTCTTATGATTTTTTGTTTTTTAGTAAGTTGTGGAGTGGTTGACAGAGTTCGTCGACCGACATACCCACACATGTACTATGTGCGCGTGCGTTGCAGTGAGTCTTGGACGGTCTGAAATAAATTCTGTTACTACAGTATGTCATTTAAATTTGTAAACGATGGTAGGTCAACCACTTGGCACCTTTTCGCCCTTTTAAGACACCCCACCCAGCCCCGTCTACTGAAGACCGACTGAGCCACTCTCTTATAAGATCTTATAACTACCGGATAAGTTGATTAAGCCCCCAGACCCCCGAATAAGTGCCACTTGGGGGCTTATACACCACATGGGATAATTTTTTTTGTTTCAAAATCTCGATATTCATGATGTCTCAAATAAGCCCGCCCCTAACGGCGCAGTCGAACTACTTCGCCACCATTGTTGTACTGCTCATCACTAATTTGGTCATCGATCCCCAAAAACAACTATTGATGCCCAGAATATATACTCCGACAATACTTTTGGGAGAAACTTTTCAAACGCGTTGCCTGATCCGTAAAGCTCATTATGCGTGTATTAGCTGCAGCGGTCACGTGACTGCCAGCCGCTCAACACACAAGTCTAACGTAGTGATTTGCGAAATGCTACGAAATTCAGCTGGCTGCGCGAGCTGCGTGCGCTTTACGGATCAGGCAACACGTTTGAAAAGTTTCTCCCAAAAGTATTGTCAGAGTATACTATTAAAAAACGGGGCCTTGAAAATTCAGGCCCGACAACTGGACCTGAAACAGTGCGATCGATACAGCAACAGTGCACTGATGTACGCGTCGATGCGAGGGATGGACACGACCGTGAAGTTGATATTGGCACAGGTATTGGTCGCGCAATGATCATATAAGAATTCATCAAATTAATCCTGATTTTCAAGTTTGGTCACTCTTAACCACTGTGCTATTTGTGATTCTCACAAAACATTTTCCTGAAAATAATCTAGCAGAGCACCCACGTTTCTGCGGATCTGAAACATTTTACTGACTGCATTCTTTGTGTGTGACCGCGGAACGCAACGTCACTGCCCTGTCACTTTCCTGCTTCACGATTCAGGAAAAAAATTTGAGCAATTCTTATAAAGTCATTGTGCGACCAATACACAGCTGTAGTCGGCGAAACGGGCTGTGGTTGGCAAAATTGAAGTGTTCTACTCGAAATCCCACATTTTATGATGAGAGTTGATACCGATACGGATATTGATACGTGATGGAACTGAGTTGATATTGTCCCGAAGGTGTATTTGTTTTCTGTTTTGAGGTATCACGCGATATAATTGGCCCGCGAGGAAACGGGGAGGGTACAAGTCACTTCAGACTAGACATCTTTGCGGTATACAAAATCGACTAAAGGAAAAAAATCTGTCACTTTACCATCGTACCTCGTTCGGGTATGCATATTTGGGCCCAGAAAGCTCGGACCTGAATGAGTCCAGTCCCGAAAACTAACGAAATAGTAGGCATTTTATAACCTTCAAACTCGCCAGAGACAAAGCGGATCGCAAAACTCTGTTCATTGGTTCCCCTTTATCATCACAATTTACTAATTTGTTGTTCCCAATCCCAAGCCCACCCGCAGGTACACGAAAATTTTGCGCTCGACATTTTGAATGCGCGTAATCAGCTCGGTTTGTGTGCGGAGGACCTGGCGATTCGCAACGAACGATTCAATTGTGCGCACGCGTTGCAGCGATCGAGGTGATGTTTCAATCATATATTGTTATATTTCGCATTGGCTTAAGGACCGGCGGTCTGCAACTTTCGCTACAAAATTAATCTACTTTATTGAGTTTAAAACTGTTTTCAACTGCTTCGTTCAGATTACACCTATCGCAGTGCATGGCCAAACAATACACGAACATGAACTGTCAAGCGCACGAGAATCCACAATGGAGTGCATTCAATTCTGTGTACAAAACGTTGGGAAGGTTAGCGTATGTGTCGGTTTAGGAAATGACTAACTGTACGATAGTTAAAGCCCAGCATCAAACTTTGAGTTGTTAACACATTGACACACACACAGGGAGTATTCTTTGTCGCTCAGAAGAACGCTCGCGGAAATTTGACCTTGGCCCAGTCGAATTTGTGTCAACCACTTTAAGCCGACAGTTGTTCAGTGTTTAGTTGTGGACCAGTCCACCCCAATGATGAACACCACCTTGCAGATGGCGTACGAATGTGGACGAAACCAGCACGTCACTGATAAATCGCGTCTGGAGTTCGAAATCGCCGACTTCCTGAGTCATTTCTGAAAAAAAAAACAGATTGGCAAAATAATTTTGCGGCAAAATATTCCTTTCTTGTGATTCCATGCATTGGTGTACCTTACATACTTTTAATTCTTTCCCTCCAAATTTTTTATGCGCGCTTCGTTTCTCATAAATTTTTTACCATGACAAATTTTGGGTATTGTCGTTTACATTGATGTTTCAACATGTGCTTGTGTCGATATATATTTCCGCTGCGTTTGAAAGTAAATTGTGCACCACCAGGCATCGAGAAAATGTCATACAATAGCCACGATAATGCAGAGTTTGTCTGGTTTACAGCACAGAAACCGCACAAGCAAAATGCCACAAGCTATTAGCAAGAACATAACCGTATCCATGAAGGCGTGCTTTGAGAAAACAGTGCCGGACATAATGTGTACCTGGGGCCACAGCTGGCCACGTTACCAGCACAAGTTAACAAAATTAGTTCACAGGCTACAGGCTTGGGGATAATGTTGCTCACTTGAACCACAAATGCTTCTCTCGAAAAGTTCCTTCCCTGTCCTGACACTTCTTTGCTCATGCAAGTACATATATAGTTTGACGTCATCTTTTGCGCACGATATTTTACCCCATATGATTATTGCGTGCCATGCTCATACGTAATTCGGCTGTGCAAAAATTACAGATTGTTCATGCGAGCAATTATTGAATACTTTTGTTTTGTCTTCTGTTCTTTTTCGACACGATGATGAGTACAGTTTACCCTGTTTATTGTGACATGATTGGCATCAAATGGACACTATCAGCTGTGTTAACTTTGCTGGCATGGACTTGGCATGGATTTGGGCAGATTATGGTTGAGGTGTTCGTGACAGAGTTGACGCAATTTCGGCCAGCGTAAAAGTTGTTGCCCTGCAAAAAATGAACAACTTTTACGCTGGCCGAAATTGGTGCGTCAACTCTATAACTGACAAGCCTATGGCAGCAAACTTGATACGGCCCCATATCACAGCGGATATTATTTTTGGACTGGCTGCCGAGACGTCGTTCTTGGCGATTTCCGCTATAAAGAGGGCAGACTGTACAAAAACGTTCTTGCGAAAACTCGTGAACTTTTCACAACAAAACATTATCCTGGCGACGGTCGACGGCAATACTGTTTATGCGCTCCGGGCAGAAGCAGTCATTTTTTATAGCCACGATAAAAATATATAAAATTGGCGACGGCAACAATAAAATAAGAATAAAAATACAATAAAAAAAACAAGGATATGGCGGACAGCGAGCGATGGCTGGCGCAGCGCGTTGAGATGCTGAGAATGAAACAGGTACACACGCACGCGCTTTGTTCGTGGTCAGCTTTGTGATGATGGTGATGTTTAACATACAGAAAAGGGAATGTGCTTATCAGTCAGATGAATATGCTGGTGTCACGCAGTGTTTTCTGATGCGTTTGCCTATACACTGGCGTTGTCTTGGTGCAGCATTAGAGTAATTGTGAATTTCGGCCACCCAAGAAACACGTTGACATTACTATACGTTGAAGACACCAGTTGATTTTTCAAACCATATGCGGCTGATGGCACAGTTGTCAACTCAAAAGTGGTCAACTGTCATGGTCAACTCAAGCAGCCGTAAATGAGTGCGAGCATTTATACAGATTTGATGACAAGAGTTGGCGACACAGTAGTGTAAGCCGAAATAACCATTAGATGTGCAAGCGCATAGCGTCAATCGACGAGGTAACGGTAGTTACCCGAAGTACACCATGGTTGGAAGTTGAAACTAGACGGTGAATGATTGGGTGTCGATGATATGTGTATGTGAACGATAGTATGATGGGATGAGATGATTTGGGGAAAAAAAATTTTTTTTCTCAGGTGAAACATCACCAGGCTGGATTTAGTGATTTTTTCCTATACCTTACGTGTTAAACACGGGGTTTTTGGTGTGAGCGCGTGTGATTGGATTCTGATGATGTTTTGATTGTTTTTGAGAAATAGTCCAGCCAGTACAAAACGCTGAAAATTTCAGCTTGATCCACCTTATAGAAAGGTATTTTTTGGCCACCCGAAAATCGGCGTGTCCGGCGCTCCCATTTTAGTGTACGGATCACAACTGAGCGAAGGAACCTGAATGGATCCGGGCAAGTCGTATATCGTTGGGTTCGGCTAGTGGTGGAGGCGTAGTACATCTATGGCGCAAAAAATAATATCGTTTCTATCGTGAGGAAATGGCCGGTGATGTTTCACCGAATTAGTTGGTGGACTAATGTTTCTGGTTGCTGGTGTGGTCGAGTGTGATTGATTTTGGCAGATGTTTTGATTGTTTTTGAGAGTAAGTTTGGAGGTTAACAATGTGTGAAAATTTGAGATTGGTCCGCCCTATGAAAAGGGGTTTTTGGGCCACCCAAAAAGGGGTGAAATTTGGGTGAGAGGCCAGGTTTGCGATGGTGGTGTGGTTGAATGTTGATTGTGTTGGGCAATGTTTTGAGTGTTTTTGAGAGTAAGTCTGGAGGTTAACAATGTGTGTAAATTTCAGATTGGTCCACCCTACGAAAAGGGGTTTTTGGGCCACCCAAAAAGGGGTGAAATTTGGGTGCGAGGCCAGGTTTGCGTGGGTGGTGTGGTTGAATGTTGATTGTGTTGGGCAATGTTTTGAGTGTTTTTGAGAGCAAGTCTGGAGGTTAACAAGGTGTGAAAATTTGAGATTGGTCCGCCCTATAAAAAGGGGTTTTTGGGCCACCCAAAAAGGGGTGAAATTTGGGTGCGAGGCCAGGTTTGACAGGGTACTATGGTTGAATGTTGATTGTGTTGGGCAATGTTTCGCTTGCTTTTCAGAGTATGCCTGGAGGTTAACGAGTGTGAAAATTTGAGATTGGTCTGCCCCATAAAGGTCACCAGAAAGAGAAAGAAACAAAAAAAAAAGACAGACAAGAAAAAGAGAGACAAAAAAAGGGGTTTTTGGGCCACCCAAACATGGGTGCAATTTGGGTGCGAGGCTAGGGTTGTGAGGGTAGTGTGGTTGAATGTTGATTGTGTTGGGCAATGTTTTAAATTGTTTTTTAGAGTAAGTCTGGAGGTTAAGAAGATGTGAATTTCAGATTGGTCCACCCTTAAGAAAAAGGTTTTTGGGCCACCCAAAAAGGGTGAAATTTGGGTGCAAGGGCCCAGTTTCGTGAGTGGTGTGGTTGAATGTTATTGGTGGGCAGTTTTGGGGAGAGTTGAGGTTTACAGGAAGGATTGGTCAGCCCTATGAAAAAAAAGGGGTTTTTGGGCCACCCAAAGAGGGGTGAAATTTGGGTGTGAGGCCAGGTTTGCCATGGTGGTATGGTTGAATGTTGATTGTGTTGGGCAATGTTTTGACTGTTTTTGAGAGTAAGTCTGGAGGTTAACAAGGTGTGAAAATTTGAGATTGGTCCGCCTTATGAAATGGGGTTTTTGGGCCACCCAAACATGGGTGAAATTTGGGTGCGAGGCTAGGTTTGGGAGGGTAGTGTGGTTGAATGTTGATTGTGTTGGGCAATGTTTTAATTGTTTTTGAGAGTAAGTCTGGAGGTTAACGAGTGTGAAAATTTGAGATCGGTCCACCTTATAAAAAGGGGTTTTTGGGCCACCCGAAACGGGGTGAAATTTGGGTGCGAAGCTAGGTTTGCGATAGTGGTGTGGTTGAATGTTGATTGTGTTGGGCAATGTTTTTAGTGT
>JASAMV010005098.1:0-28031 GCA_030248065.1 Rhynchonema sp. JSB1_4
TTGTGAAAATGGCGTGAGTTTAAATTTTTCAACTCACGCAATATAAGGAATCAACCATATGTCGCTTAGCATTACCATGCTAGCTCCGACACCTCGCACACAGCGATGCAATAGCAGGTATGATACGTCAAACACCACCACCAAGATTAGCCAAAATATACAAAGTGATATTATGCACGACGTAAAGACGCACGCGCGACTATTGTGAGTTTGACGGTCATGCATAATCGAGGAACAAATGTTATCGATAAGAATACAGTGCCACCCACAAGATCAATATGACGTGCTCTGCGATTAAAATAAGAAATTAGGTCGAATGTTCGTCACACATTCTTGACGGCAGTATGTATTTTGTGCTAGGAGGAAAACGTGCCCTACTGATGACCTTGATGCAGTTTTTCAGAAAAATCATCAATAAATATATTGAAATTCTAACGGCTTTTGAGCAGGCGATTCGTTTCGAAAGTATACTGTACGCCGCTGCATATTTTAGCTGATTCGGTATCTGGTGGCAGCAATGCTCATGCACGCGGCGGTTGGCTTATCCGCCATCGCGGTCGGTGAGTTTAATTTGCTTTCCATTCCACAAAACGATTTTCAATCTATTTCTTTAACTTAGATTAGTAAATCAGAATTTCCATAAGACATGCTACATTATTCGATTGCTCTTCCCACAGCCTGGGCGTGCCACGGTGTGCCGAGGGGAGGCCAGACGGGAGGCGGGGGAGGACTCAGTGTTGCGGGTGAGGTCGCTGACGAACAGCAATGGGACAGTTCATTACAATTTTAAACGAATCTAGCCAAACTGTTCTTTCTGAAGATTTTCTCCGAATCACCGACCAACGTGTCTACAATCCGCTATTGATCAGCCCCACCGTGACCAACCAGCGATTTCTGAACTGTGATTTTGATCATGAAACATCACCGTGCAAGTGCGTTAGTTGTTATAATTTTTCAAACCATGTTTTACTCCATAGTCGGATATGGCCTTACGGCACCTGCAGCATTCTCGAAACACCTGTTCTGTATAGGGTGACTCAGGTGGTAACGCAATCCTTTTGGAGAACTCATTCCCTGCGTTCAGTAAGTGGTTTGACAAAGGTATGTATGGCACATCATTCGAACGCAAAACTTTCATAGTATATCATCATTATGGGATGAATCATCACCAAGTTGGACTTATGGGTCGGACAATAAAAATTCGTGATTTTTTTTTGCTCGTCAGTCGTCAGCATGACCACAACCACGTTGTCGCACACCTTTAGTGTTCGGCCCATAACTCCAGCTTGGTGCGGTTTCATTCATTGATATTTTAACCCAAAAGAAACATGGAAGGTATTGCCATCGATGGTGCTACTTATGTCAAACCACTTACACTCAAAGTGGAGAACGAGTCTCCAAAAGGGATGCGTTATCTTGGTCACCCTGTGACTGAGCTGGTTTGTGGCCAATGTTTCATTGCATTGCAGCTGGGTGGATGGCAACGGACAGGTTGTGTGGCGTATGGCACGATTCAACCAGCGTATCGATCCCGCATTGTTCCATCGAATTATGGGACATTCGCGAATGCCAGGTTTGTACCGTTTGTGGTTTACACACACAGGTGGCCGGGCGATTGGACTAATCAGGTTTGAGCAAGCACACAACTTGAGCAAGTGAGAAAGAGCAGAGCCAAAAAGCAGAGATTTTATTTTTTCGAAGGGCTTAGGCTTAGGCTGCTAATTTTGGTATCAGGTGTAGGCCTGGACTCGCACCCAAAGCGCTGCGAAACACTGCAAGACGAAGATCTTTGGGTCACTGTGTCTTCTCAGCTACTCGGTAATACAACATTGGAAGAGTGCGTACATACGTACATAGTTCACAATCAGTCAATCACCTGATGTTTCATTTAGACATGTGGTTTCTGTACGCTGGAGAGCCGAGCGGTCGTCCACACACGGACACGGCTATATTGAAAGCTGATGTTCCATGTCAGGCCGACACAGGCATCTTACAGTTTGAGTGCGTTCATTTGGCTTTTTGTCATTTTTTGTCATTTCTTTTGTGGGGAAAATTGCCGTGATATTTTCTCATTTTACAGAACCTGGGCAAGTTCGACCACCCCATTGCTCGAAGTGTGCACAGTTGACCTGAAATCAGGCGTTCCCACATTTTGCAGAGTCAGTTCCTACATTCTGTCGTGAAACATCACATTGCACCATGTGTATACACAGCAACTCACTATTTTCAGCCGGTGAACCCGCGAGCGAGCACGGCGCATCGTGTATCAATACCACCGGCCGATCAGCCATTCCAGCTGCAGATCCGGGCCAGAAACTACGTGCAGCCTGACATAATCATGCTGGACAACATTCGATATCGTGCTCAGATATGTCCAAATGTAAGGTTGCACCTAATTGTATGTACATGGGGACTGGACAGAAAGTTGATCGAAATTCTCAGAGAACGTTTATCTCATGCTTCGCTCATAGACGCTTCGCCATTTGCTGCTTCACGCTTTTGCATAGGCACACGCGCACACAAGGGATATTTCGTATGCTCAAGCTGCATAAATTATTTTACATCAGGTCTCAAACAGCAATCGTTTTTTAACTACAGCTTGCTGCTTCTAACCTAAAGGATTTGCTTCTGCACACAAAAGATCAAAGAAACGTTCAAACGTCCCGCATTTTCGCTTGGCAGATCATCGTGGTCAACTGCACCTGTTTTCATTCGTCCAACACTCCGACCAGAATCCCGATCGAGATCATGTACATCGTCAAGTACAATCCACCCTACAATGTCACACCCATCATATCGTCGCAGATCTGGTCGGCTGAGGAGGCGTATCTGAACTACACACTCAGCCCAACCGGCTGATTGATCGATTACTGTGGGATTATCGATTGATTTTGCTGTGATTTCAATCACCACACACGCTGACCGGGTTCTGCTTTGACTGACTAATTGCTCACTAATCACGCGCGTGCCTCTCTTGCCGTCATCGCTTGTTGTTGTTGTTGTTGTTTAAAAGTTCATTTCTGGATAAATTACTTCGACAAAAGAATGTGACATACCCAACTTTCTGGGTTTTTATGCCCAATTGAAGTGTATACGTATACCACATTTTACGATGTTTCATATTGTTATACGAGTGCGATTAACTGTTGACAGCAAGTGGTCACAACCACCACGGTCGCCCCGACCACCCCGAAGACACTGCCCCCGATTCCACCCATCGACCCATTGCAACGCGAGGGATCGTGCACGGATTTGATTGGATGCAGCTTCAATGACGGAGACTCGTGTTTGTTCGATGTGAGGGGCAAAGGTGGGCATATGAGAAAGGCCAATGGGCATGTCAACAACCGCATACGATAGCCATGGGGTCAGGGTTGGAAAAAAATTTTTTTTTAAACAAGTTTTTTTTAAAAAGTCTGAGATTCGGGGAAATTTTACCAAATTTGCCTAAAAAACGCGCAAAATCGCGAAAAAATGCAACTTTAATTGACAAGTCACTTTTGTGACTTGGTTTGCATCACTTATCAAGGGTGTTTACGTCATTTCGGTACGATCCAACAGTCTGTGCTTGATATGGACCGATGATTGCTGCTCTGTGGTATCGGACACAACAGTTTGTGGCCGAATAAGCAAGATTCACTCATAAACCACACAGAATTGAGAATATAAGCTGCAGAAATACTTGTCGGGCAGCTGAATCAGTCGTATGTGACCGACCTGATGGGCTATGACATCAAAGTACCATATAGGCACATGCATACTGTGTCCCATGTATCAAGGGAAGGTATAATAACATCATTTGGGGTATCTTAGGTACCTACATGCCCCAAAGGTGATTTTGTGAAGAAAATTTTTCGACCCTTGAGAAAAAATGACAAAAAATAACCCCCAAAAAGGCCATTTTTGGACGTTTTAGAACATTTTGTTCCCCCGAAAATGTTTAAAAAAAATTTTAAAAAAAAAAATTTTTTTTTGCCCAACCCTGCATGGGGTTGTGTTGAACTGTAAACCGTTTAGAGATGCAAAGAGCATGGCTTTGTCAGTTCCGAGCTGTGTTGGCTGGCAAGCAGGGACAGATTTACTGCCATGTTTATCTAAAGCTATTGCGCTCACAAAATTCGATCACTTGCATATTCCATGAGTGTGAACCTCCATATCTAGGTACACTCCCAATCAACCCAGCAGTCAGCACAAGGTATACCACCAATCGATCAACGACGAAAACATGAACATTGTAAATTTATGCGTCAGGTTCCGTCAACGGTCAATGGAACGTTGGCTCGGGCCGAATGGGTAATCCGCACACGGGCATCAAGTTCAACAATCCGAATGACGTCAATCGACAAGGTACGACCATCACAACATCGCAATTGCCGTATCAATCGTATTCGGTCAAACATGACGACGGTAGTCCTCCCAAAGCAGGTGCCAAAGCACTATATGCATGGACAACGTGCACCTTTGATTCAGCATGATTCTTGACAAATGTGTAACGTCATGTCGACACTGCTTCACGTCGAGCGATTGAAGTGTTACTGATGATAGCAATGCATGTGTAACGTAACCTTCAAAATATGAAAATTTACTGAAATATCGTAGTTCTTCTAACCACGATCAGTGTGAGGTCATAAATCAGACACACAATCGAGCAAACACGAATGTCTATAACAGCACACGACAGCCTTAGAGTCCAAGCGTGCACGCTACCAGTTAGCAGCACGGCGGCTTGCACAACTCAACGCACAGCCTGTGACTTCCACATTGCAGCCGGCTACTCGTTCGTTGGTCGTGATGACGGTCTGCCTGGTGACCCAGTCTATGTGCTCGAGTCACCAGTGTTCGAGAGCAGTGCGCCCCTCGAGCTGCAGTTCAGCTACTACACACGCAGCATACATCCGGTCATGGAGGTCTGTTGATGTTTCATAAGCATTAATGAAGCAAGTTAGTGACCAGACCACTGTTGTGTTTATGTGAATTGCAGGTCTGCCTGGACTCGATCCAGAATTGTATCTGGAAAAGCCCTCGGCTGGCACCGAAAGACTTCTGGTACAACGCTAAACTACCCCTGGAGGCCGATGCCAAACACGCGGTTAGGGATGTGAAACATTTATCTGCCTATTGTCAGGAAGAGACATCAGTAGGGTTAGAGTGTCGTGCATCGGGGGCCTCGAGATATATACCCCCTACAACAGCTCAGGCAGATGTTCTGCGGCCACTGTTCCCTCACATCTAATGAAAAAGAAATTGAGTTTCCGAAAAAATTATTTTTCTCCTAAATTGCTGTCTTTATGAAATCGACGTGTTTTATAAAATTTAAATTAAAAATTAAATTTAAAATTTTCCAAATTATAAATTGGGGTCAAAAAAAATTGAGTCATTTTCGACACATTTTATTATTTTTTTAATTTTTCCTGCAAAATCGCCCACACCCCATTTCTCTTCATTAGAACGTGGAGGGAGAAAAAGCCAGCCACAACAGCAACAACACACAATGTACCAAATGTTCCACCAAGATGTAGAAAGTTACATTTTTGTCAGCATTTGTTCAAAAATGCATGAATTCAGCAAACAGAGCCAAAAATTCATAATGAGACAAATGAGCAAAATTTCGCCTGTGTCTAGTCCAAAACATGATGTCGGGCTCATCAAGATGTCGGGCGTCGGGTACCCCCGGATCTCTAACCCTTAGACATCAAACAGTGAAACATCATCCGGTCTGTATCTCACTTTTCAGCTGCTTTTCGTCGTACGCGGTCTGAAGAAGCACACGTTTATGGCCCTGGATAACGTGAGATTTGTGAGTGGTGCGAACAGTGATCCGAGATGTACTGTCTATCTATGATGTTTCACGTGCTAACACATTTGTACTGCCGACTTTGTGCCTCTCTTTATTCATCTGGCTTTGCTTACAGTTTGTATGTATATTGGTTGTCGTTTTTACTTCATCGTGGCTTTCAATAATCTTTCCGATGTTCGCTGCGCAAAATATTACTGCCTCCCTTTTATTTAGATTATACTTCAGCTTTGCTGTTTCATGGAAATTAAGTTTCTCCAACAAATAAAATCAGTATAAATCGCAGTGGAGCACGCGGCAGGCACCATGTGTACATACTTGTACATGTCTATTTCACTTCACCCAACTGTCGCAAACATTCGCGAACGATGAGCGCCACAATTTTGAGCATCAATTCGAGTGTGAATCGTTCAGTGATCAATGGAATGTGAACGAACAGCGAACGCGATTGATCGATCATCAGTGAATTGTAGTAGCAGAAACCGCACAGATATCTGCATACACGAATTATTCATCAAACAACACTTCATGGCTCAGTAAGACCCAACTTTTTTGCCACGGCTTAAAAAATATCGAACGTGGAGCCACCAACTTTCCCGGATCAGTGGATTCAGTTACAGTCACAATCGTTTTCTCGACGTCCGTCAATGCCTTTCTGACAGTGTTCACAATCTGATCACATTGCAGACCAGTGCACAGCACATTCGCATCGGATGAAAGTTCAGCAGACGAACAGTTGTTACCCAGTGGCACACAACCTGAAGTTTTTGAAGTTAAAAAATAACATATAGCAGAACACAAGCAACGACAAAATTCACCTCGCACATCCTTGAGACAATATCCTTTGCGAAACGCCTGTCGTTCCACCTTGACCTGACCAGCCAGTGGGTGCACGCCCAAATGGAGCACAAACTAAAATCACACACAAATGAAATCTGTCTGACTATCACCAAGTCACATAAACAATGCTATCCAAGTGCACCTTTGGTCGATGCGTGTCCCAACATTTGGTAACCCTTTGCGCCACCTCCTCATAATCCACATTCAGATGTTCAACCACAATTTTAGCGAATGGCAGTTGAGTTTGAGCGAGCTTGGCGGCGACCGACTGCGTTGGATTGTCCTCGAACGAACCAAACGGACCGAACGATGTGACAAGCACCACCGGCAGATCCGTTCCAGACATGACGCTGCCGGGCTGACACTGGGAACACCAAATTCTGAAGCAACCCACAACAATAATATACAGTATCTGTTCCAGGGATCCGGGTTATGTAAGCAGCTCAACACAAAGAGCGCAGGCCTTATTACCATGCAAAAACACCTCAAATGCAAGTTTCATAAAACCATTTTATCATTTTCAATGCGAATGTATAACCCACGCAAGTAAATAGCCTGCAATAACATGTGAAGAAACGATAGTCATTTATGTCTTGATTGCAGAGGAGCACGTTTCGATTGCCGACATGAAATTTACGTCAAAATATGTAAGGAGGAAAAAACAAAAACAACAAAATGGTGAATATTGTACAAGAATCACGAGACACCGTTTAGCAAGAATATGCTGTGGTAAGTTTAAAAATGGTATGTAGGTGCGCTGCCGGACCAGAAGCTACTGTACAATATGAGAAAAGTGGAAAAAGAATTAGCTATACAAAAGGCAACAGACACTATAGACTAGCTTTCACAGCACAATATATGCATAATTTTTCTTCTAATATATAAATAGAGCACATATAAGACAATTTGTAAGCAGTGTTGGTTAGACATTAGATCCAACGCCAGGTATTATCTGCACAAATTTGTAACAAAAGTACAAAAATGCAAAGTGTTGCCCCATGTACAGAGCCCAGTTCCTTGATGTTCCTTGAATCCGCGGTGCAACTGTCAGTGTCCCCTAAGCCTGGTCCCCATCACCACCAAGTGCCTGCGTGGTCAAAGTCACATATGCAAATCTGATGTACCACAAAGTGCCGGCTGGCTGCATTCAACTAACGACTAACTTACTTTTACTGGCTGACTGCGTTAGCCGGCGTGCGTTTTGTGTTCTCGCACAGCTATTTGGCATTCAATAAGGCGGCTCTTCTCGCCAAAATGGCTTTAGATTGCGAACGAAGAAAAAAGCAAAGAGGAACTCAGTTGCGTTCTGCCGGTTCCAACCGAATAAGTACCACATCTACGCATTGGCTTGGCGCTAAAAGACATCAGACTTGGGCCATGGCAAACTTGTGTCGGACGTTTTAGCTGGAACAGTTGTTGTTGTTCGCACACAAAGCGCGGACGTGCACACTAAACAGCACATCCAACCACAACCCATGCGAATGAGCCCAACGATCGTTGACAGCACATGTGCACAAAAAGGGCCCAAAACGTCGTTTTTTGGTGATTTACGGACTTCCGAGGTCTTTAGATGTTTTTGTGCGCATTCTTGCCCCAAATCTGCCACAAGCATCGCAGCACATCAACCATATCCATCTGGCAAAACGCCACGCCCCACAAATCTGTATTGCTCATAACAAAGCGCTAGCGCATCCATCTTTCACACTTTCTGCAAAGTTTCTCCAAAAAAGACTAAGGAACTAGTGATCTGGCTGGCTCGAGCATGCCAGTCAGTGCAGCATAACACATGTCCCCATCAGCGAGTAGCTGGCAGCAGCACCAATCATACAAGAAGCACTCGCACCACAGCTGAATGGAGTCCGGCCAGGGACGGACAGCTGCGCTGCAACCAAAAAATGGGTCTGTTTGGGTGCGTGCTTGTCGTCCAACCTAATACATCCATTGAGCATGTACGGATGTATACATGCACGGCGTAATACGAGTGTGTGCCACTGCCAATGCACACACACACACACCACACACACACACACACACACACACACACACACACACACACACACACACGACAGGCACGGTGGTGTACGTGCATGCACAGTGACACTTCCGGTCTCATCTCGTCGCCGCACACACAAGATGCAGGCGCAAAATGTAAGTTCATATTTTTATATTTGCTTCGCGAGTCACACAATCTCATCAGCGCAAACACACACACTATTTGGGCCTCAAAGGAGGGATAAAAGGCCACTACAAACTACGGTACCATTCGCCTGGTAATTCCATACCTAACTTAACCAAGGTTTAGGGACACTAATTTGCACCACGTAGCTGAACTGGGAGGGTAAAACAAATAACTACGTATTATTGTTGGATAAATGAAGTAGAAGGTTTCGAAAACGGCAATAATCATCCCTAGGTATAGAACCATGTACGACACATCAACATAAGTAGATATGGACAGTTATTGTAAATTTAGCATAATTAATTTTAAGGTGATAAACACAAACGTGGAGGCAAATATACGTGCATCAGTGCTCAATCAATCAGTCGTGAAAAACATACAGCTGGCCATGCGCGTCGCTATAACGTGCCGTTACGATCGACTGAAATGAACAAACGAGAATTTCTGTGATGAGCTCTTATTGCCTCTCTTCAACTGACTGGTCAGAAAACGCACTGAAGACAAGATTTTTAGACGTGTTTGTTTCGGTAGTGCGGGAAGTGAAAGAGCAATAACGTTCAATTAAAGTTACCAAAATAGAACTCGTCAACGTCACCCTGACCTGCAATTGCCAAATTAACCAATGGAAACTAAAAGAATCGAGATAGAAGCACCAACCATAGCCAGCCCCGATGTTATCATGTGCGTAGCGGGCCATGTCAGGATGGGGAGGCGGACCACCCGGTCCCACATCTATAAATAGGCAGAATAAACCTGTGAAAACATAATACAACCCAAAACCTCAAATTTACCAGCATTTCCCAATTCTCTCATCAAATTGCCCATCGTGTTGGTGATATTATCCGCAGCACTCAATAGATCGCCCTGCAAAGTGCCCGTCTTTGGCGCCATGCCAGCTGGCAGGGGACTGCGTGAATGCGCCATTGCACCGGGCATATGGGCGGGCGACATTGCGTAGCCTGTCACAGAATGGGGTGTAAGCACAACACGGGTGCCCGACCTCATCAGTGCAACCAACCATTAACTGCACCAGCCGGATGTCGAGGTAGCGAGCCAGTGGCCCATTGAGTGGGTGTCGAATCACGGAATGCCGCCCTGATGTCACCACCAATACCGGCCAGAGCACCCGGACCTGGCGACGCACCAACGCCCATCATGTCAGTGGGCGGCATCGGCGTTGGTTGAGTCTGTAAAGCACCATTGATGGTCAATTGATCAAGCGAGTCGTAGGTACTCTGGTGAAAGTATGCAAACGCAAGTGCATCGGAACGGCAGCGCGCACGCGCACTCCTCAAAGCATAACACAAACACACAAAATGAAGTGATGAACCAATACACATCCACAACGTCGGGGCATCAAATCATCAAGCACTTCAAAATGTTTTTTGATGACAATAATTACCGTCGAGGCAGTGGTGGGACCAGAAAGGACATCAGCACTACAATTATTATCATAGGCGACTAGCACCGGGTCGGGAGCATGCTTCTCCGCCGGTGGCTGCAAAACAGGCACTACAGCAGCTCGTGGAGAAGAAATAGCCACTTTTAGGGACGGAAGCAATTCAAACTATCCTCACAAACCTTGAGCACGCGCATGAGATGATCAAGCTGGGCCATTAGGTCATGTCTTGTCTCCTGCAAGTGGGGTACTGAATGCAGTAACCAATACATCAACCAGTACCAGTACCAATACAGTACATAACAGACAGCTAATGATAGCCGCACACAGAAGCCAAGCCATAATCACCAAAAACTAGCTAAGAAGCTGGACAAAATGTGTGCAAAAAATACCTGCAACTGCCTCATCCGACTCTCGAGCTCGAACTTTCTCTGTCGAAGCGAGTCGAGTTCGGTGCTCAGTCCCGATTCGGCAACACCCGGGGCAAGATACTGGCTCTGCTGGACTTGCATGGCTTGCAACTGCTGGATTTCGCTCAGGATTTCTCTGAACAGATGACAAACACGATTGGACATTTTGAAAGCAGGCTGGAAATAATTGGCGTTTGTCAACGAAACAGACTTGTTGCGCTGTTCGAGACGAGCGATGAGTGCTCGTTGATTGAGATTCTCATCCGAATATATCGACATGCTGCCAAATGGCTGTAGGGGCTCGGCACGACCAAACGTAGGGTACTGAAACAGCGAATACACAAAACGTACACGAGAAAACAGCGACAGCGCTGCGTCAACAAACCAAAATGGAGATAATAATAAAAACGAGCGAACTGAAAACACGACCAACCGAAGTGCGTCCAGCGAGTTTAGCCGAGTATCTGGCGATCAGTTTATGTTCGTCGTCCACGTTTGCTTCCGAGTGCATAAATCTGCCCAGAGTGCTGCAAGTGCAAGTAGGCAATGTTGTCATGTGTGCACATGTGCGTGAAATTGAGTTATGCCTTGCCCGCTGCCTGTCACTGTCGTTCGTTCGCCACTCACTCAGTTTGTGTCAAAACATGCGTGCCAGCAGGGCACCAACAATACACAAAATTGGGTGCACCCTAGCCTATGACGTGACACCACCACGTCTCGCCGTTCTCTGTCGGACATGATGCCACAACTTTTCAGAAAAGTACCCAAAGTATCAAGAAAGCATGTAAAACGATCGAATAAGGCACTCTTCTTACTGTCATGTGACGAGCGGGGAGACCGACCTGTGTACCGAGCTGTCCATAGGCAGATCCTCGAAATACTGTCCCAACTCGGCACGCATGTGCGCGTTGTGCACCAAAGATGGGGTGGTTGGCCTGCAAATTGATAGCCAATTGCATCAGATGCGCGAACACATAACTGAATAAGGCTTAGGGTAGGGACGACCACAATACAAACTAGATAAATGTTTTCGTAATAGGCTGAAAATTTACTTCTTCTATCCTCACGAAGTAGATAGTGCTCAGCAAATGTTTGCAGCCGCGAAAATGGTTTTGGAAAGCTCATTGTGTTCAATGCGGGCATGGGAACGCAGGTGCAGCCGTAAAACCGTGGATTAGAGGATATAGATTATATACGGATTATGTAGCTGGCAGCTTTGCAAGGAATCATACATGCATGTGCTCAACTGAATCATGAACCAGTGCACTGCACTCCGATGGTCTCTCAAACCAAAGGTTATCGGAATCACCATCAGCATCTGATCCAAAATAGGAACAAACAGATTTTTAAAATTTTTTTCCCTCGTTGAGTTATATTCGGCAAGGTGGACTCAAACAAAGACGGAACACCAAATAAAAGGTGGGATGCTTGGATTTGTACGTGGTAGTGACAAACTAGCTATGTAGGTGGCACTGGCAACGTTCAGTTCTAACTTTGTCACTAGTTGGCGTAGAGAAGAGTTCGGAGCAAGCCAGTAGCCAGGCCAGCTGGGGCGGGGCTAACTAATAAACAACTAGTCTAGTCGCCTCCGCCTGTACTGTTAACTGTAGCACGAGTAACCAATGTAGTTTGTCTTGAACTCTCACCCACCCATCCGGGTGATAA
The DNA here is from genome assembly GCA_030248065.1 of Rhynchonema sp. JSB1_4. Lineage (NCBI taxonomy): Eukaryota > Metazoa > Nematoda > Chromadorea > Monhysterida > Xyalidae > Rhynchonema > Rhynchonema sp. JSB1_4. Next base: position 12,288 of record JASAMV010005098.1, read on the forward strand.
TGGCAACAACCCCATTGCAGTAAAGGCTTGGAACATACATTAGGTACCTTCTAATTTGTGGTACCGGACCGGTTTGGCTGTGCAAGCTGTAAGCCCACTTATTTCCTGCGCGGCAGAGCGAGAAAAAGACATTACGCATGCAAATGGAAAGCACTGTAGGTAGTTTTGTGGTGCAAACTCAAAGATAAGAAGACAACCTGGGGGCATAATGTGGACCGTGAGAACGCTGCAGCAGCCCAGTGTGGGCAATGGATAAACCGTAGCCGCACAAATAACGGCCGGAAGTGGCAAGACAGTAGCTGACCATGTATCTCTGCGTGAATTGTACGCATGGGCACAAAATGTTAGAAGCAGTCTGTGCTGTATTGCCTGTCACTGACCACTGCGCTGACTGACTAACAGGCCAAAAGCTACGGCCAGGACTGCGTCCTCACACACGAATACAACCAAAGCGCAATGGGAAAAAGGCTCACGACCGAGTTTCGACTTAAAAGTTTAGAGCTGTCGGGTTTGTTTGAAAATAAAACGACTGCCGTGTCCGTCCGCTGCCGCTTGCAGGGTACTTGTATTAGAGAGGAAATAGGGTAGTACTAGCACTACGTTGTTGGAATGGACTGGGGTGGCTATCAGATGCACATCCAGAGACAAGCAAGAGCGCACGCACTCGCTTCTGGTAAACTAATAATTGTGCGCCCATCGCGTCGGTCGTAGTGGCATTAGTTTAGTTTGATTCACTTGAATTACTTTACTCGAATCAGTTTAAAGGGCTCGGGACATAACTGAAGGAAGGGTAGCAGGACATATTGTTATACACCACTGGAAATCATTTCGACAGCCTATGTCACGCACAAATTTTGAGCCCCTTGGAGATTCGCTATCTCTTGGTAGAGCGACTTTTCGTTCCAGAAAAAAGTGAATTTTTGCACAAATTGGAACGACCGGTGCAGAACCTCCAAATAAGTTGAAGGTCAAGTAACACATGGATTGGATTACAACAGCTTCTGAATAGCTTACCATCACAACTTCAGTCGCTCAAAGCATTGCTTCACACGGTGAGGGTGCGAAACGTTCCAAAAATCGGCCTTATTTTTTGAGAACACAAGTGTGTCCCTAAATTTTGAGGCCACGCTTAGAGCTGCGAAAATAAGAATGCAATGGAGAAATAGAGCATCGTCGAAAGTACCAGAAAATAAGGGTTTTAAATTTCTTAACTCATGGCTGGCTCCGTGACAGGCCTAAAAATCTATTAAATTGCAGCTAAATTAGGTGGTTACATTCATCGCCAGAATTGCGACACATAAAGGCCACAGATTGTATCGGATTCGCAACAACAAAAAGAGAGAAACGTCTGGTTTAACGACCTATCAAGGTCCGAAGACCCCAAGGTCTACAGATCTCTCGGGGCAGCCATACTAACCTGAATATGATATTCAGCTATAAATGCTTATTGTCAACAGCTATTGTAAATGTGACAGCATCAAACAATGTATCTCGGGAGTAGCTTTCGAATGATATATAACAAGCCTCAACAAATTCATACGCTTAAGGGCAGAGGTTAAAAAATTACTTTTTTGACGATTCTGGAATGAACCGTCACGTCACCGTGTGCGATATCGGAATTTTGACCGTTTCTTGTCCATAGCAAGAGATGGTATGGGCATGTTATATATCGTTCGACAGCTACGTTGAAGCTACATCGTTTGATGCTATCAAATGTGCAATATTCTTTAACAGTAACGACTTATAGAGAAATTTCTTATTCAGGCTGGCATGGTTGCAGCAGCCGGACCATGGGGTTTGAAGTCTTGAAACTCGTCTAGATTGTTTGACTGTGCGTTTATCTGACTTTCTCGTTTCCAATGCACTGCAATACGTGGCTTATTTACATCACATTTCCGTGAATGAATGCAACGATGCAGTTTAGTGGCAATTTTTAGGTCTTTTTCGGCCTGTCACGCCGCTATCTAAGTGTTTTCAAATTTAAAAGCCTTATTTTCTGGTAATTTCGAAAATGCTCTATTTTTCTATCGTAAGTTCATTTCCGCATCACAAAGCGCGGCCTCAAAATTTAGAGACAAACTTGTGTTTTCGAAAAATGTGGCCGATTTTTGGAACATTTCGCACCCTCACCGAGTGAAGCAATGCTTTGAGCGACTGAAGTTCTCATGATAAGTTATCCAGAGGCCGTTGTAATCCTATGCACGCGTTACTTGACTTTCAGCTCATTTGGGGTTTCTACACCGGTTGTTTCAAGTTGTGAAAAAATTCACTTTTTTCTGGAATAAAAAGTCGCACCACCAAGAGATAGCGGATCTCTAACGAGCTTAACATTTGTGTGTGACATAAGCTGTCACAGTGCTTTCCAACGATGTATAACACTGCGCTCTGCTGCCCTTCCTTCGGTTGTGTCCCGAGCCCTTTAATGCCGGCAGGGCCAAAACACGATTAGGAAGTACAGTGTGTCCCCAGACTACTACGAGAGCACTGTTGAAGACAGCAAGCATCGTGTCGGAAATGCAATAGTCCTGTGTACGAACTCAGAGCGGAGGCCAACTAAAATGTTTCTAAGTTCCAGAAATATAAACCGGTCAAGCGCACTTACACGACATTTGACAGATCCAGCGGATGATCGGGTTTGTCCGGGAAGTTGGGATGTATCGGATCCGGCTGGGTGGGTGCGCATCTCAACGACTTGTTGATCGAGTGACCCAGCTGTTTCACTGGCGATTTCTGCAACAAATGCAATCCACATGAACTGAATCATGGCAATGCGGACACAAACATCAGTTTCGTGTCTCCAGCATATTCGAATATTACTGTTTCACTGCTAAGCGCCACTATCAAACCCGCGACCACCACAGTTGTATGCATAAGTACACTTGACTGCTTTACAAACATCACTACTTGTGACACCGGATTTTCGTCGAGAAACAGACCCGACGAACAAATAATTTTGCTTTACGAATGAACGAACAACAGCGAACACGGAGGGACAGTGGAAAACACGGCAAGCCAAACCAGGGGACGCACTGCATCACGCACAACCAAACGACAGTCTCGAATACGGACGATTGGGAGATGGAACTGTGAAGACAACGAAGGAGAGCAGATTAACAAGGAAAAGAGGAGAGAGGAGTGGGAAAACAGCAAGCTAGCATCTGTCAATTTGATCGACTTGGTTCCGAGACAACTCCGCATTTTGTTTACTAATGAACTTGTTTATTCAGAAATTGCACTACGCCATAAAAACATGAAACCTTAATCAAACAATCAACGAAGCTAAATGATCCATGAAAGATCGGCTGAGAGCGACAAGACGCTAGCAAGTTGACAACCCTGTTCTGCAAGGTAAAAAGCTGAGTGGCAATGGCAAGTGATTAAATGCTGAAAGTTTGAATAAATATGTCTGAACCTACATACATAGCATGTCAACAGAGCATCATAAAAACACTATCACAAATGAGCTGCGCTGATTAAACTTTGAGTTAGAGCCGAACAACATTATTTGATTTTTGCTGGCAGTTATACAAAAGCAGCAGCAACCTGTTAGGTGGTTTATACAACAACAATGTCGGTAGTAAGAGTGAAAGAAGTGCAATAGAGCATACAACGAATCACCACAGCATCGAATATCTGTGCGGCGGCGGTGGTGGTTGCATAATGTACGGGCCGGGCACTGGCGGCAACGGCAGTCTCGCGACGGGACCGGGTCCGTCACGGAAAAGCTGCGGACCGTTATAGCACTGACGAGGCGGCGGGCCAATTAGTGGCCGTGGTGGTGGTGCGGTCGGCATCATCTGTGGCAAACGATGGCGTGGCGAAACGGGCAGCCGAGGTAAGGACGCATAACGTAATGGTGACGGGTTACGATGACGGGCCAGGACGGGGTGATAGAGCGATGCCGCCGGCTGCAGCAGGAGGGATGGGTGCTGTACATGTACCGGTAAACATGTTAGTAGTGCTTAGGCTTATTAGGCTCATCAACCACTGCTGTCAGGTTAGTGGAAACAAAATCCTTGACGCGAAATATATCGAGTGGCTACAGAAAGCTACACAACTTGCTCAAAAATCAGTTATATACGTACTGTTGACAAACGACCACCACAAACGCACTCACTTGCACGCACGTACGCAACAAAGAGCAATAAATGAACAAAAAACAACTAAGTTCAACCAGCCAACGAGTCAGGTAGACAGCAGACGTACCGCGCCCCAATCACCACCACACAAGCACGTACCGGAGCGGCGTCACTACAAACGTTGAGGGCAGCAGAGCACAGCACACACAACTTACTGGAAGTGAATTAGTGGTGATGCCGATGCTGGTTGGAGGCGGTGGCAGTAAGTGAGGTTGTGGCAGCAGCGCCATCGGATGTGCTTGTGACACGGGCGGCACTGTCGACAATGGGAATGGATCGTGGAACGGTCGACCACCCAATTCGTCCATCAACGTCGGTGGGGGCATAGGGGGTGGTGGTGCCAATGACAATGCGTCACTCACCACCGACGATATCGGGCCCCCGGGTTCGTCAACCAACACTCCGTCACTGGCTGACTGCTGCAGATGCTCGGCACCAGCCGGCTGCAGGGGAGCAAGCGCGTTTGGTTAGACACACAAATGGTTGTTATTGTCGGTGGTTAGATTTTCTGGTTATTTTGGTTATCACCGATTGTTATAATCAACCCAGTTAGTCATCAGGTTTCGCAAGCAAACGCGCACTGTGGAGATTATGTAGATGCCTGTGTGTGGTGCCAAATTTGTGTTGCATTTATGCCTGTGCGCACAACGGAGCATTCGCAATTGAGTACATGGTACGTAAGTAAGTTGCGTCATTCACGGTAAAGATAGAAAGTGATATTGTTGCGCGGAAAATAGAGTGATAGATAGTATAGAATACTTGAAATGGTCATCAAGGCAGCGAGACGACATTCGAGCCAGGTGATGTTTCACGGTGGCATATGACGACAGCACAAAAGTACGAAGTGACATTGTTCAGAATTATGAGTTTCGATCAAAAACAATATACTTTGTTTCTTTATTTGCAAGAAAGAGAAAAGACCAACAAAACAGCAGTGTTACACTCACATATGAGCTGTATTCCTTCATCTCGTGCTGGTTGGTGTGCGAGCCGGATGTGCGACCACGCCAGAAACAGTCCTGACACAACTGGTAGTTGTTGCAACGTTGACAACGGTAGCGGAATCCGGTGAACGAATCTCGACCACATGCGTCACACACCACCGGGTGAAACACTGCAACATCGCATATATAGACCAACAACGGTGAAACATCAACCGCAGTCGACCACGTGTGGAAAGCAAAACGTTTCATGATGCAAACCAACCATGTTCAGTGGATGCCATGCGATGCAACAACGGCAGCCACATGAGACTGGGAGGACATGGATCGGCCATAAGAGTGTCGAGAAACGTGTTCACCTGCAAATGGCAAGTCAACGAGAACAGAGCGTCAACAAATGACCAAACGGCCGAACCGTGGTCCTTGCAGTGATGGAGAAGCATGTTTTCGGCAATGTGTCCGTGTAGCCAAACGTCGGGCCCTCGAATACGGCTGTCGGCAGCGCGAGCACTTCGCGCAGATAATCGATGAAACGCGTATAGTCCATCACGCCTGTCGGGTCGCTGATTTGCGAAAATATATCTGCAATTGCATTGCCATTATACGTTGTTGTAATGTCGTTCAAATAAAATGCAACACGCATAAGGCACGATTTTTGGCCGTTTTTTAGGTCCAATCTACATCTCCACCTAAAAATTTTTATTTGCACCTGAAAGTGGTGCTGAAAGTATGAGGTTGAGGTGCAATCTGCACCAATCTCACTTTACTTGTGTCAGTAGGTCACTTTTAGACCTAAACATTGGACAACTGGCACCGAAAGCGAAAATCTCAATATCTAGGTACATGCGTGCGTGAAACAAGAAACACGGTATAAACCACGTTAGCATTCCACTTACATCGCAATTTGTCCAACAGTTTGCCGGCGCATAGCGTAGCCAGCGCTATTTTCAGCGAAAACACTCGTAGTTTGCCCGAGTCTTCTCTGAAAAGAAATAGAACAATGTCGCAAATTACAGTAAAAGTTGGATTCAATTGCTAACAACCAAACACCATTTTATTCTGACTGACCACACCACTACACAAGATCTCACCCAGAACAGCAAAATGAGCAGACTTTCAACAAAATGTGATGAATATATGAATTTCACCTCACTTCACTCAGCGTCACACACAACTACATAAATTAGCGGACACACAAAACACACAAGGTTGTAACCTTGCAGTTCACAACAAACAACAACTCAAATAAGCTGTAGACACCCAAATAAACGCTATAAATTTGGGTCGAAGGACAACATAAACATTTCACTGAATGAACCACAGCCTAGTTCACTGCAAAAATGAGTAAACTACGAAGTAACTCAACGTCTGCCTTTGAGCAGGTTTGGGCAAGACCACTTTGAGCAAGTGAAAAAGAGCAGAGCCGAAAGGCAGAGCTTTTATTTTAATCCAATGGCTCAGGCTTAGGCTGATTTTGGTATCAGACTTAGGCTTAGTTGTGTATTTGGGCTTAGGCTTAGCTAAGGCCTACTCGTTTTCAGCTTCTGCTCTTTTGGACTCAGCTCTTTGTTACTTGTTCAAACTCAAAGTGGTGTTGCTCAAACCAGCTTTGCTCAATTGCGAGACCGTCACTGCACTACTAAGCATTCATTACATGCTGCTCCACTACAAATAAAGTGACTAAACGATGAGCAAAAATAGCACGCAAAAACGAAACGATTGAGTGCGTTAGGGCGACCGTATTATTTTCATACAAACACTAGAGCTGCATAAGGGGTACAAAATGTGATCGATAATTTACAATGATACAGTCAGACAATTTACGTACCCTCGAGCTTGCCAGTATTTATATCTGGACAAAACATTAGTACACTGTATGTTGTGGCACGTGGCAGGATAAATAGTGGTGTTAATTCTTGAATTAGTTTCCATAAGAATTCCGCAACGCCACAACACACAACTGAAGAGATAAAAGCGACAGCAACTTGTGAAGAGTCCAATTACATTGTGCGCCAACCTGTCGTAGGCACCAAGAAGAAAGCTGAGCAGCAGAGCAATCGATCGATCCGTGTCAATCTGCTGCGCGACCGGCAATCGTTTGTTGAGATTGTGGTAGACGGTGCTCAACAACAGCTCGATTCGACTCGTCTTCACCTGTGCAACGCAACCCAATGCAGTTGTCATGTACTATTGTCGCTACATCGACGGTGGCAAGATAATACATCATGTTGTGTTTTTGAGAACAAAAGCCTAAAAATTAATAAAATCGCTTTTACCTCCGATGTGCTGTCGACTGCGTTCAGGCCATTTTCGCGGAACGATTCGATTACGTTCCAAATGTCGACCAGATGAACTGCAATACAGCGCATTATGTCCAACTTCTGTCGTTATCAACGCGCATACACCATCCGCATAAGCACTTCAATGCTGGACATTGTCAATATTGGTGCCACAGCACTATCGCACAATCACAGGCATACCGTGCACGTGCACCCAAGTCCAATTTTAGGGGGACGCTGGGGGTGAAAGATCAACTTCATGTAGCGGCGCACAGCGCCCCCATCGGTGCACCCCATGTGCACAATATAGTCCAAAAATGACAAATTCGGCCACAAGGCTGGGGACAAACACTTGCAAACATAGTCGTGCGTGAACTTACGATTGACTTTCTTCTGAATAAATCGAAGCTTGCAAGCCGCTCGATAGGTAGCGAATCGAATAGAGTCGAAATTTTGCTCACCTGAAGTTCAAAATGATTTTCCACGAACTTGGATTTCGGGTATTTCCAGGATTTCTACGATCTTTTGCTTTCTATGAAAGGAAAAGGAAATCATAATCTAACATAGCTAGAGAACCAGAATCATAAATCAACTGACGTAGTTCGGATATGAGCTGCTGAAAATCATTTTTGGCCAAGGAATGCGTTGAATACCCAGCGGAACTGCCGACATCCGACATGGTTGCTGCTGTTCACTCAAAGGACTGTTGCACCAGAAGCAACGAAAACTTTTTAAGGCACGACTTCGAGCTCTGTTTGCGGTGATCGGTTTATCTATGAGCGCTTCGTCTGTCCACCTCGTTTTCATTCACGTTACGTCACGCATAGTTCGACTGTGTTGCGTTTCCACCCACCGAATAAGCTCAGAACATTTCAAGTAGTGTTATTGGTTCTGAAATATCTAACACAAATTATTGAAAAGAAAGCAAGCAGGGCAAGTGGCAAAAGAGTTTTTGACTGGCAAATTGACAGACAGCAGTGTAGTTGGGGGTGCAGGTTCGGGCCCAGGTCGAGGGTTTTTCAGTCACTTGAGATGGTGATTTCGCAATTGAGACTTTCATTGTTAGAAAAGCCAAAAAACTGCGCCGCGCGTGAAGCTATCCACGATTTTTTGGCTTAAAAATGCGAAATTCGGTTCCGAAACAGCCGCTTTGATTTTGAAACCGCTACTTGGAGGGCACAGCAACACAACACCGGTTTTTAGGGCCCACCCAATACCCAATGCATACACTGACCCAATCAGTGTAGTGGCAGGCAGATGGTTGCAAGGTACCCTTGGGGGGATGGATCCAGATGGTTGCAAGGTACCCCCCTACCCAGCCTCCAGAAGGTTGCAAGGTACCCCTGGGGTCCGAAAAAAGGGTGCTTTTTGCATGCTTTTTTCTGCAAAATTGGCCGAAAAAATGGTACTTTTTCGCATTTTGGCCGAAAATTTGCCCAAAATAGCTATTATATGGAGGTTTGCGCGCGGAGCGCGCGATTTTTGGGGTTTTGAGGTCGAAAAACACCCATTTTTGCCTATAAAAACCACAAATTGATGGTTGCAAGGTACCCTCCGGGGTGGTTGCAAGGTACCTACCCTTCCCCCCCCATCCCCCCCAAGGGATGGTTGCAAGGTACCTACTCCTTAGGGGGGGAATCCCCCCCCATCCCCCCCCCAGCCACTACACTGGACCCAATGTCTGGCTTTTCAAACTCTCGCATTCTTTTGACCCCCAGTACTTAATACCAGTGATGTCGGTGGGCGGTGGAAGCCCCCTAGTATCCGGTACACTGACTTTGTGTGTCCAGGGGTACCCTACCCTAAATTTTCCCGAAGACCGTCAAAATCGGCCATTTTACCTTGCACCTCGAAAATGCTCAAAATCGCTTGCTAACGCAAGCATTACCCCCAAAATGAGCATTTCACGCATCACGCATCTAACACCGAGTTTGCTCAATTTTGGTCTAAAAATCGCCTTTTTGGACACCTCCTGGGAGCAACCCCCCGTGGTATGTTCATTTTGGGTGTCCGCAGTGGTGTCGTTGGGAAATCAAAAAGTCAGGATATCGGATACCCAAAATTTTCGGATACCGGATACCCAAAATGAAAAATCTAGGATACCAGGGGGGTTGCTCCCTAAAATAAAAAATCTCGGATACCCAGGGGGTTTTTCAAAAAAGGTCAATTTTTTCGAGGAAAATCGAGCAAAATCGGTGTTGAAAGCGCAAAAAATGGTCATTTTAGGGATTATGCTTGCGCCAGCAAGCGATTTTGAGCATTTTGGAGGTAAAAATAGGCGATTTTTACGGTTTTCGAAAATTTTTTAGGGCAGGATAATACACGTGTCGATAAGCAGCGATCAGCATGGGTCTCGCAACGATCTCGCTAGCGGTGGGTTACGGTATTTGGGGGCTGAGTGACAACCCCCGTAGACTGCCTTTAGTTTCGAGCTCAGTGGTTTTGGAGGGGGGCGAGGGCGATTACTTTTTAACTTTATGGACAGGCTTTACCGTATTCCCTAAAATACAAGCCCCCCAAAAATACAGCCCCCTAAACGGGGTCAGTGAAAAAATAGAGCCCCCCAAATACAGCTCCCCCAACTTGAAGTCCCCACTTTGGAGTGCCTGAAAGCTATATTCTTGTGTCAAAGCACCTGTGTACAACCTTATTGTTCATAATATTACTACCGTATTGTCGGAAATAGAACCCCCAAAAATTGCCCCCCTCCCAATAATAGAACCCCCCTAAAATCAGAAGAATCCAAAAATCAAGAAGAAAAAATTACACCGGATTTGGAACACTCTCGGCAAATGGTGAAAACAATTTTTTGAAAATGATCGAGTGCAAAAATAGAACTCCCGTATTCTATTTCCGACAATACGGTATATAAAAGAATAGAGCCCCCCGTAATAGAGCCCCCAAAAATGGGGTCAGTGAGTCAGAGATCGGAAACGGGCCGGGCCGCGATTTTGGACTTGGTCGACCGGGCCCGGCCGGGCCGGAGATTTGGGGGGACCGGGCCGGGCCGGGCCGAGTAGCACGGCCCGGTCCGGCCCGGTATGCCTAAATTCGAACGAAATTACCATTTTTTGAACCAAAATTTTCAAAATTTTTGCGCTTCGCGCAATGCCATTTCCTAGTTCTTGATCTTTTCAGTCATCGTTTTGAAGAAAGAAGCAGTGGTGTAGCTACCCATCCCATACATAGGGCCAGGCCCTTGCAATCAACCCACTGTACCACCAAAAAAGCCTGCCTGCAATCAACCTACCTATTGGTCGCACAATGACTTTATAAGAATTGGTCAACTTTTTTTCCTGAATCGTAAAGAGGGAAAGTGACGGGGCAATGACGTTGCGTTGCGTGATCGCACACAAAACATGTAGTAAAGAGAATGTTTCAGACCTGCGGCAACGTGGTTGATCTGCTAGATTATTTTCAGCTGAAAATGTTTTGTGAAAATCACAAATAGCACAGTAGTTAAGAGTGACTGAACGTGAAAATCAGGATTGATTTTGATGAATTCTTATATAGCCATTGTGCTACCAATACCTAGTGTACCGACCGGCCGAGCTGGGGGGGGGTCATCCGGGAACAAAATTTTTATGTATATACATATTGATGAGAATGTACTCTTAACGTCTTAAGCGCTAATTTCGCGCGTCACGCGCGATTTTTCGCCTGGAGTGATAAATACCGATTTTAAACCATTTTGAGCCAAAAATTATACCTACAACTGTACCAGCCGGGGCGGCGACTCACGTACTGCATCAGGATGGCGCGTCAATCTACCTACCTACCCTTCCCCCCAGCTTCACCAGTGAAAACAGGTATTCTGCAGAAAATTTTCGAATTTTTTTCAGCTTTTTGGACTTTTTCAGTTTTCGGCCCTTGAAAATTAGCTGACCGGGCCGGGCCGGGCCGACCTGCAGCCCTCCACCGGGCCGGGCCGGGCCGGACTTTTCGCCGACCGGGCCGGGCCGGGCCGACTTTACCCGGCCCGTTTCCGATCTCTGATTTCCGCATACCGTATTTCCTAAAATAGAGCCCCCCCCAAAATACAGCCCCCCTAAAAGGGGTCAGTGAAAAATAGAGCCCCCCAAAAAAATACAGCCCCCCCCAACTTGGAATTCCCCGCTTTGGGGTCGTAAAGTCAAGTTCTTGTGTAAGACACCTTGTGTACAACGTTTGTGGTTGAGTATATGATGACGTAAAGCCTTTTATGGAAGATCTGCACGTAAAAACACTCAATAATGACCAGTAACACCCTGACAGAACTCCATTTTAGGGGTACCGTAAAAACCTAAATAGAAGGGGGGGCTCTATTAACTCACTGACCCCATTTTGGGGGGGCTCTATTACGGGGGGGCCTCTATTAATTCACTGACCCGAACCTGAAAAATTGTTCTCAGAAATACCCCCCAAAACCCCTAAAAAGGGGTTTGAAAGGATGTTTTTCGCTTGTAATCGCATTTATTCGTGTCTGTTCGTCAATAGGAGGCGTATTATGTGCTCTGAACGAACAACAAACGTGCATACCGTAAAAACCTAAATACAAGGGGGGGCTCTATTAATTCACTGACCCCATTTTCAAAAAATTATTTTCGATTCTCAGCGAGAGCGTTCCAAATCCGGTGTTATTTTCGATCGATATTCCGAGGGGGGGCTCTATTCCGGGGGGGCCTCTATTAATTCACTGACCCCTTTTGGGGGGGGCTGTATTACGGGGGGGGCTCTATTCCGGGGGGGCTGTATTTAGGTTTTTACGGTATTTTTTTGAACATTTTTTGAGATTTTGGGCAGCGAAAAAATACAGCCCCCCCACAAATAGAGCCCCCAAAAATACAGCCCCCCTAAAAGGGGTCAGTGAAAAAATACAGCCCCCCCCTTGTATTTTAGGTTTTACGGTAATTAGTCGCTCGTATCGTATCTCAATGTAGATCTAATAATCTCAATGTTCATTTTCATTTCTCTCTTGATAAAATACAGGTTGGTCCAACTTGTGGGTGGATTTTTCCAGTCGATGACACCGAGACCCAGAAGCGGTCGGTTGCACGAAGCGGTCACGAACTAACCAGCAGGTACCGAAATCCATTTGTGTGTAGGGACCTAAATTGGGGGCTGAGCACAAAATGTGTGCCTAACTGTCCCGATCTTCTGAAACGTCCGCACTGGTCCGACCGAACCGCCACCGTAACTGATTGGCGCGGTAAAACGACCGGAAAGTGACTTGGACATTGATGATTTCGTGATTGACACTGAACCCTACGGCAAAAACCAAAGCCACTAAATCATGATTTCTGAATCTTACAGCAAGAACCGAAGCCACTTAATTCATCTCGATTTATCGAAGCCACGATATATCTCACACTCACATTATTGATTAATTGTGAATCTGATTCGGCGAACGAAATTGAAAATAATGAAACCACAGCATTTGGTTTTTAAAAACGCTTCAGCTGAACACTTGGACTACGTGGATTTTTATGGGAAGTGCTGATTTTACGTCCTGATCTGTATTGGTATGACTTCACTTGTTCAATGTTTGCTGTACCGCTTATAACAATACTCATAGTAAGCCTGGTTAAGTATTATAAATACTTTGAAGAGCAACGAGTTTGGTTTTCTTCGTTCAAAGAAAGCTGTGATTTTGTCAATGGCTGAAATTCACAAAACAAAGTCAAGCTCACCCTCAAGCTCAACGCTAAAGTTCGCCGTCAAACTCAAAGACACGTGTAACATGACGGTGAACTTTCACGAGTTCACCGTCAAGCTCACCGTCAAGTTCACCGTCACCTTCAAAGGGTGATATTTTCGAAACAGTGTAAAGGTCTGTTGGGTCTAAAGGTCGGTGGGAAGCTCGGCCGACAGCTCAGTGTGATAGACCTCGGTGTAAACTTGAAACATTCCACGTTAATAACAGGCAATGTTTCACGTTTACACCGAGCTACGCCGACCGAGCTTTCGACCGAACTTTACGGCGACCTTTACGCCCAACTGACCTTTACACCGTTTCGAAAATTCCACCCAAAGTCATGCTAAACGGTTCGCTCGCACTGGCACACAGCAATGTTTCACTGATAGACAGTGCTGTGCTGCACAGCTGAGCCTGTGCTGGTTATAACGTTGTGAAGAGGCTGGTTTGGTTGGCCGACGGTTTTTTTCATGTCAATTGCAAGCCTGACGTTGAGCTTGACGGTGAGCTTGACGGTGAACTCGTGATAGTTCACCGTCGTTTCACACGTGACGTTGAGTTTGACGGTGAACTTTGACGTTGAGCTCGACGATGAGCTTGACTTTGTTTTCTGAATTCCTCCCAATGTCAGTTTGCAAGTGAGCGACGCACTTGTCACCAGAAGCTGGGTGGATGAGCAGAAGATCATCAGCAAATTTGTGCATGAACTAAGTGTCAGTTTGAAGATACTGTTCACATAAGCAATAAATAATAGTTGTCCAACCGCACTCTTCCTTGTGGTACTCCACTTACAGTGAACGCACTTTGTATTGACCCTCTACTGCACATATGTAGTAGCACCCTCTCGACAAGTTTGTCACTATAAAAACTATATATGTAGTGACAAACTTCTCGGGTTCCGAATTTTCACTACGTGTTAACTCTCGACAAAAAATCTGAGTCATCACAGTAAGCCATCTTTATAAGAATTGGTCAAAGTTTTTTCCAGAATCGCAAAGCGGGAAAGTGACGGGGCAGTGACGTTGCGTTGCGCAATCGCATAGAAAGCATGCTGTCCACAATATGTTTCGAACCCGCGCAGCAACGCTGGATTATTTTCAGCTGAAAATGTTTCGTGAGAAACCCCCACTGAAGACTCATTGTGAAGTTTCTCTGAGGGTTGTAGCTGATCTGAACTAAAATCTTTCGGTTCCAGACTTTTGTTCAAAAAAACCGCCCCCACCAGGTGGGCTTAATCGAACTTTTCCGGTATTGAATACCCATTTTTTATCGAATGACGCATGTCAAGGCTTGTGGCTTTGTTGGTAATCTTTGCTTGCCTTAATCACTGTAGCTAAAACTGCTAAATTAAGGGTTTGCTCGATAAGCTATCAAGCAACAGCAGTGGATTACGTTAATAGTTACCAATGTACCTGTAAGACCAGTTGTCACCCTTAGCAACTAGCGCAATGTGACCGTAAGTATACGGTTATGCTTGGGGCATTACGTGTCGTCTCGTGTTCGCGTGTTCCTGCTATACTGACGGTTCCCATATACAAAACAGCTGCTTATATGTACCAATTCATGTCGCCAACTCAGACCGGACTCAACTTGTTGTCAACTTCAATCGTCGCGGTATCCTTTAAAGTGCCTCTACAATTGAATGTTGACCGCGTTTGCTGGCAGCCATTGTTTTGGAAAATGAAGGCAAGGTATCAGAAACCCAGATTTAGGGAATGGATTTTCAACTCGTTGCTTTGTGATGTTTCACGGAGCCCACATATTTTCACAGGAGGAGAAAAAAGGAAAAAAGTTTGAGGCGGGCCTGTGCAAGACAGAAGGTAATCCAGTCTAAGATATTTTCAGCGTTTTATACACAGACGTTTCTCTGTTAAACGAGATATAAAGCATTGCACGAAACGCCAGGTGTGACAAATGATAAACGAAACACTCCGAAAAATCAAGCCTTTTTGAAGCACCCTTTTACTGCTGCGTAATTTTAGGCATCTGTGGTGAATGAAATAAGTTGTCAATTGCAAATAAAAATCGTCTAATTATCCTGCGTTCAGGAGTGCTTTTCGTTTTTCAAAACCCTACACAGCTCACACAGTGTTTACTACAACATGCGCAAAGCAGCCATTCCACAGCGCACACACACGACAAAGCCGGCCAGCTGAAACATTGCTGTGTTGTCGCTGTGCTGGCTGTGTGTTGTCGTTGTGTGTGCGCTGTGGAATGGCTGCCTTGCGCATGTTGTGGTAAACATTGTGTGAGCTGTGTAGGGTTTTGAAAAACGAAAAGCACATCCTGAACGCAGGAATAGTTAGACGATTTTTATTTGCAATTGACAACTTATTTCATTCACCACAGATGCCTAAAATTACACAGCAGTAAAAGGGTGCTTCAAAAAGGCTTGATTTTTCGGAGTGTTTCGTTTATCATTTGCCACACCTGGCGTTTCGTGCAATGCTTTATATCTCGTTTAACGGAGAAACGTCTGTGTATAAAACGCTGAAAATATCTTAGATTGGATTACCTTCTGTCTTGCACAGGCCCGCCTCAAACTTTTTTCATTTTTTTCTCCTCCTGTGAAAATATGTGGGCTCCGTGAAACATCACAAAGCAACGAGTTGAAAATCCATTCCCTAAATCTGGGTTTCTGACACCCTGCCTTCATATTCTAACAAAATGGCTGCAAACAAACGCGGTCAACGTTCAATTGTAGAGTCACT